>WURS02000015.1:3161137-3171508 GCA_011762765.2 Rhinocypha anisoptera | reverse complement strand
ACGCACCACGCGGCCCACGCAGTGGCGCGGGGCCTGTCCTGACGGTGGGCCGCCGGCCGGGCCCCGGGGGGGGGGGGCCGGGCGCAGCTAAACAAAGCTAAGTAGTATGTTACATTGGTATATCCAGAACGAAAGACCTGGAAATAGGTCACATTCACTCTCAACACAAAGTATTACTCTCTCAAACATTTCACTCTAATCCCTATCACCTCGCTAAATGATGTGCAAAACATTTTTTTTATCTGTACATGGAGCAACTTTTTTTTTACTTCCCTATTAATTATGTTTTATATTTATATATATATTTATACTTCTAGCATTTACAACCTTTCTCCATTAATAAATACTAACTTAACTTGTCTCTAAATACTACCAGGGTAAACAAGTGATCCTGATTGGAAGACTTAGTGACATAAATTATGATTCATATATATATATATGTATATATACTAGTCTCCAATGTTGCTTACGTGGAGTATCTAACATTACAGATTTGGTGTCAAATACCTTTTTGTGTTTCCTAAAATGAATTCCATTCATGTTAGTCATTAGATAATAATATGCCTTTCAGAATACAGTCATATAACAACTTAAGGACACACACAACATTTGAGGCAAAAGATGAAAAGTGAGTCCTACAAAATTGTGAAAATGAAATATTAATCACTAAGAACGCAAAAATGCAGCATTTAACAGCACGTATAGTCAAGTGAAGAAGTCTAGATGCACATTATAAACATTTATGCATACATAAGCAAGAAAAATGAGAAAGAGAGATATAGAAATTTAAGCATTGTTTTTTTATGTTTTTAAAGTTTTGATAAAAAAATGACTTCTCACTAGGGAAAAAAGTCTAACATCCTTTATAAAAGCCTAGTATAACTAGGTTTAACCTACAAAAAGACTTGAAGATACATTTTTACATCACTGAAAAAATAATGAAAATGGGAAATTATGAAATATATTACAAGTGCTCTTTTCCTTTACAAGGGATTACAACTATGTCAATCACAATTTATTATACAGAATTAAGACAATTATTATGAGTTTCATGAGAAAAATTTTAACTAGAAACATCAACTTCAGATGGGTTTGCCTCTTGGTAAAATCTAGTGATACAGATTCTAGAAAAATTTCTTTTTCAATTGCAATAAAGATACAAACATATATGTTTATACATTTACATTTATGTATATTATTTATTTATATATATATTTTCCCACACATGGTAGTTCCACCCATAATGACAACACACATTAAGGGCTTGCACATAAATCGGAAGACTCCCCATGCATACAACAACAGATTTAAAAAAAAACATGAGCTTTGAAGTGAACACTGATTGTGAGAAAGCCATGGCCACAAGAATAACTAATCACTCACATAGCACATACACACACAACTTTTAGATTCACATACATGAGAAAGGGGGGGTATAATGTTCCCATTACATTATTTCTCACCTCCAACATTATCTTTTAAGGTAAATCCAATTTTTCCTCACCTGATGTAAAAATTCAGATGGAGGAAAAAAGGAAAGTATGTATTTCATTTCACACGGCTTTTTTTTATATTCCTGCAGGAAATAATGAGAGAAGAGAATTCTTAATAAGGTGTGTGGTGATCAGAACTGTCTTTTTTATCCAGTTACACCCATTTAGCCCACATACACTCAAAAGAAACAATACACATATATATGTATCAAGGAACATATATATATGTATATATACACACACATATATATATATATATACATATATATATCCATACATACACATATACACACACACATACATATACCAGACAACCATACACAAACATATGCAAGCACATTCACACATTTTCTCGAATCAAACTGGGATAGATGACTCTCCCACACCAAAAGGAAGTTATTTTTTGAAAATATTCATCTTGCCGAAGAAAAATTATGGGGTAACACATTGCAGGAAAAGCTTTTTCTCATTGAAGCCAAACAAAGGAAGAATAAAAATGTAAAAATATATATAAAGGGTAAAATAACTTTACAAAGCAATAAATAACATTACAATGATCCCCATTTTACTCATACAAACAATTTCCTAAGTAAAAGATGATTATTATAACCATTAATGTAAGTATTTCAACACATTGAGAGACTTGTCAAGATTCAATCTAATCAATTTAAAATCCAAGTCATCTCATTCCCCATTCCTCATAATACAACTAAGTGTGATATGAACAATTAGCAACTTAAAACATAAAGCATATATATTATGCCTCATCGGGAGTTCATTGTTAATGAAAGTGCCCCATTATTACTGCATGCAGTAAAACAATTACAGCATGATGGCTTTTTATCATAGAATAAGTACATTTCTTGATTAATTTTCACTCACAATTGCTGCATATGCACGAAAATGTATTTTATGAACATGACGAGGTGAAAAAATCATGGCAATCAAGTGAAAAATAATTCTAAAAAAATACCATCATTAATATAAACAAGTTGGAGATAAGGACAAATTTTTCTTCAAATATTTTCGTAATCATCTCCGTAGTATCATCAGTACTTCCCATAATATTTTATAATTAGACAAAAGGGGTATACACATAAGGAAATTATTGACATTTTAAAATTAGTGATTTCAAAAAGAGCATTTCTATTACCAACTTGCCAACCAAAGCTTTTTGTAGGTAATCAGGACAAATTTTTAGAGAGTATCTGGTTATGGCATAATTGCTGACATAGTTTAAATAAAAATGGTTCGATTGATATTATATTTATAGTGTAATGTTGGTACTGAAATGGATTTATATGGATTTTTTGAGGAAGCATCATGGTTGGATAAATAATTCTCATTGGCAGGTTAATAACAATAACTATTTAAAGATATTCACGCCAACATATATTTTTCAGTTTTAAATTAAATCGGAAACATTCTTAAATAGCAGTTCATTCTAGAATCAGCGGAATTATTAGCATAGATATTCTTTGATGAAAGTAATGATTCAAATACCGTAATATTTTTCTGATATAATGACATTGTATGCAATAATATTCACGACCCAACAGGTTTTATACAAAATACTGCTCATGATAAAAACTTAAATAAGAATTTTCGGATTTTAAGGCTTGCATACCCAAGTATGAAAATTTACATCGATTCCCCAAACACTTGCAAAGAACTTCCTATGATGTCATTTAGTATAAATACCTACTACCTGAAAATTTCTTGAGGGCAGGTGTCTTCTCTCATTCTGCATTCTCACAATGAAGGCCATTTCACTCTAATGATGCATATTCTGATCAGACAGCAGGCCGCTTCCTTGACAGCAGTAGAATACTCCCTCGTACTCTTCACGGAGTCAATATTTCAAATACCCAGGGTTACACTTCCTTTCACACAAATCATTCACCTTAAAATCTTTCACTATCGAAAGAAACTCGCAAAAAAAAATATAATATGCATCCATGCACTCACACCGAAACAAGTCACACTATAATGTACAATACCTGCTACCATTTTTTTCCTCTTAAAATCTAATCTAAAAATCATTTTTCATGCAATGCACTGCAACTACCCTTTATTTTTCAAATGTGTTCGTCACCCTTCCTTATCTTTTTTAAATAATGGGCTCATCAAAAGAGTCCAGAACTTGGGAAAGTAATGAGTCAAGGTTTACAGCACTAGCTTCGCTTTACTTCGTCCCAAAACGGGAAAGCCATTGGTTCTTCGTGGGGAAAAAGAAATTGAAAAGAAGACTCACTAACCACATTTTTCATGTGGCCATTTTTGTTAACACTTTTTTGCATGCAGCCAACTCGTCAGCACTTGTATGCAGCTTATTTTTTTTTTCTTCATGGACACTTCATGCACACAATCACCCTGTCCACATTTATTCGTCTTTCATGGTTCTCACGAACTTGCAATATATACTCTCTCAAAAACCCAGTTTTTTTTATGTATGCATAGTCAAGAATACAAGCAGAAAACTTGTTTATCCACCCACCAAGATGGCATAGAATAGAATGAAAGAGCAGAAAGTAGAAGAGTGGAATGGTAATGAAGGAAATATCTATGGAACCTTTTGTGATGACCTCGTTGATTTTGTTTTTTTTAAATGAAAAGTCGGATATTGCTGTATCAAATCAAAAATGGCATAAGCATTTAAGATGGGATGTGTGAACGTGTTGGAAACGGATGCAGGAATCCCCTTGAAGAAGAATTATACATACCTAGTACCTTTCTGCATTGAAGGATTTTGTAATTGTGAACATCATCAGGGAATTTTTTTCAAGAAGATTCTAGAGAAGATAGTCAGAGGCAAAGACAACCAAAAATGCTTTCAATTAAGACACTTTTCTCGAATGATGTAACTTATGTTAGAGAGGAGAGCTGCAATACTCGGAATTTTCTCACTAGACTGCATGGTGTAAGAGATGAGATTATCCCTTCGTGGAGAACCAATGTATATCATATATATATATGGTATATATATGGTATATATATATATATATATGAAAAACCCTCTTGACACCTATGACTTGATTGCACAAGGTCACAATGTCGGTAAAACTCGTTACCAACAATAGTAAGATTCAGAGTGCATGTCCAAACAAACACTCGACATTACACCTTCAGTCCTCACAATCACTAACTATCTAATGCTTAAATAAAAAATATATGCAAAGGTACTGAAAATCACGACACTTTCGTACGAATTATTGATTAAAGGCTCACCCTCTACACATTTCCAGTTATGTTATAGACTCGATTTGATCATGACAAGGGATTGGTTAAATGGGTTAGTGAAGCTCCGTAATGGTTTTTAATGAATGCATCGTTAAGAAAGACGGCAACTGATGAATCAACAGATTCGATTGCAATGAAAGGTATTCCTTTTTTTTTTTTGTTTTTTCCTCCTCTCCCCCCCCCCCACCCACCTTACCCACCACCCCCCTCTCGTGTCAATCCGAGGAGGGAAACACCTTCAAAAGGGGAAGCCAGCAGCATCTTGGGACAGGGTGAAAGGAGAGAAAAGGCTCTCAATGACTTATGCACATGATGAAATCAGGGACGACGTTTGGACAGGGCGATCTGATGATGTCCGGGGAGGGTGCTGGGAAAAAAAGATGGATTCCACAAACGAGAGTGTCACATACGAGAATTCAGTAAACGTGGATCACTCCCCCTCAGTTTCCATTGGCATTCCTTGCTATGAAGGGATTGCTTCGGTTGTTGGGCACGGGTGCATTAGCTGCGGAAGCTGCATCGCGCTCTGTACCGTATATTTTGCCTGCCTTCTTTGCCATGCTCCCGAGGAGCTCCAGCGAACACTTGTGTGCAGAGCGAAGCGAGAGGGCCCATTCCTTCAGTCCAATCTCGTCCTGTGAAGGGAAAAGATGCATCGTTTAACGGAGTCAAAAGTGGGCAAGGGATGAAGTGGCGTATGTGCATCAGGCTGGGGATTATTCAGACCAGGAATTCTGAGAGATAAAAACAGCTTTTGAACAATTGTAGCTCTCTTTTTCAATTTAAATTTTAGTAAACAAGCTGTGCAACAATAATTATAATGATATGTCTCCTTCGGGGTAAGGTTGGGACCACAGCAGGCCCTTCTTCCACCTAACCCATCATCAAAATCACAAGGAAATAGTTTCCGGCGTGACTTTGTGGAACTGCTTAATGATTAAATGAGACACAAACTTTGAAATTCCACATAAATTCCACATAAAATTTTATGTGGAATTTCAAAGTTTGTGTCTCATTTAATCAAAATCACAATTTGTATCCAAAAAATAAATGGCTTTATGATATAATTGACATAAATATTAACTGCACTACAATTAAATACGAAAAGAAGTGACTTAAGTGTACATACGAGTTGCTGAGAAATGTACTTTTTGGATGAAACCGACCCTTCCCTCTGTCTCCCTCTCAGTTGATTCAAGATGACAAAGACATGTGCAGGGCATTAGGAGTCTTGAACGTTGGCTTAAACCATTTATGATGCCTTTGGAAACAAGGGGACTTGCCCCGAATTGACTCCTCAGACTTTTGAGAAATAATGTCATATAGTCAACGATAGATATATTCAGATGAATGTGTTTAAACCCTAAAATGCTTGAAACACAAGTGTTGAATAAACATAAAGATAAATGTACTTAAAATGGTTAATGCAAATAGTTCAGTCATGGTTAATTTCTGAGAAAAAGCAATTTATCACCATGATAAACCTATTAGTACCTGTGAAAAATACATGAATATTTAGCATACTAGTTATTCAAGGCTCAATGATTAAAAGCTCTTTTTTAAAATTTACTAGAAGTGTGTTTCCTGTTGAATATCTAAGTTTGTGATAGCTAACATGGTCACTAAAAACAGGTATATTAAACAGCAGTTAGAATATATATTGAAAATGAAAGGAACATGTGGAAACTGTTCCTGCATTGTAAAAGATGTTCCTACATGCAGTGTTTTCTGATGCTGTGAAAACAGTCACTAACAACACCACCATTTAGTGATTTTGTTGTTAAAATGAAATCAGTTGAATGCAGACCCAGTCTGAAATTAAGAAAAAGTGGTTTAATGAGAAGAAAAATGAGAAATCTTCTGCAGTTTCTCCTCCAGGAAAGAAAGTGAGTATGATAGCAAAGAAGAATTGAATGAAAACCTGAGGCACCTAGTGATTATTTCACCTGGGTGGCCAAAAAATTTAAACTTAAAAAGTAACCAATTATAGGTCCCTCAGAAAAGGGAAAGCTTCCTTTCAGGGTTTCATCATCAATCTCATGAACAAGTGTGCAACTTTCTCCAAAAATCACAACTGAAGACATCAGAAGCTATATGAATGAGAAAAAAACAAGGACTAACAGATGGAAATTGAACAGGTAAATGTAACGCATGGAAATTATGTATCATTTAGAGTTTTCAATTGAGAAAAAATCGGGGAACACTACTTCTTTTAAATACTTGGCCAAAAAATGTGCTTAACTATTCAAAAAGTAACTATTCTTTTCGATACCCCATAATCTGTACATGAGTACCTAGATGCAGCGTAATTGGGCATATTCATTGATTATGTAGTTCTTAAGTGATATTTTTATTTCTTCACATAAATTATAATCCATATTAAGTATATACTTTCTGATCTTTGTAAAGCTATGCTCCTTATATCATGAGAATGAATATTTTAACATGCCTGTACAAATGCATATATTGTATTCATGATCCTCTGGTTAAATAAATATTATTATTGTCATTCAGAACAGATTTAGTTAATCATGAAGCTGCAAGCCTATGGAATCACGTCCGTGTCTGCAGCTGAATCATCTGATATTGTATCCTCAACTGAAGTCATGCACATCATTTGGAACTACCCATTCAGGACTCTTCCACAAGATTCTTCCCATTCAAAATATAAATGGAGCAGTAGTTTTCTTTTATTCCATGAATCCACTTCTTTCTCCAAAGAGATACATATTTTTCAGAGGTATAAAATTAACATGAACTCTAGTATTGGAAATATTTTGTTCTTCAGATGTTACATTTTTTTCATAACAAACCTTATGTATGTACTTGTATACCAGAATGGGTTTCCTAATATAATTCAAATACAAGCTATTTTGTTGCATAAAATTCACTGAGGAGACCATCACCTGCTGCAATTCCATAATGACACAAAATATAGTTGTTAACCTAGATTTTATTCCACAGAAAAATTTAAACAAGACCAGTTTCGACGACAATCATCGTCATTTGATCGACCCAGTCATCATTGTCATCTAACCCAGTAGTGTTTACATTTTTCTGTGGAATAAAATTTTAGTTTACAACTATATTTTGTGTTATGTTGTAGCACTTTACAATGAAATTCTTTCATTTGCATTTGTAAGCTTACATTTATTTACACTGGTGACTACTTCATCTATAAAAATCCATCCAGAGAGTGTGACCAGCTAGTAACTGATTGAAATAAGATTTGGTGCCTTCCTGGTGAATGATGAAAGTGAAGTCTTCTCGGGTTTTCCACTGGGTCAAGGGCTCCATTGTGGTCAATGTTTCAACTCTCGACTCGAGGGTCATCCTCAGGTCTGATATGTTGGCACATATCAGCCCTGAGGATGACCCTCGAGTCGAGAGTTGAAATGTTGTCCGCAATGGAGCCCTTGACCCAGTGGAAAACCCAAGAAGACTTCACTTTAGTAACTGATTATTCTACACTGCTGTTTATGCAGCTTCTTTGTGTCTCATAATTACTGATCGTCAAATACCACCCTGTGTTTGCAAAACATTTTAAGGATTAGAAGTCCGTGTAGGTATTTCCAGCACTTGAACAAGATGTGATGCAAAAAACAACAGGTGTAAAAACTATTATAAAGTGTTACGAAACTGTGTGTCACAAAAATCTACGTTAAAGTTTTTCTTAATGAAATTTAAAACAGTCATTTTACTTACTGGATTTGTGAGCACAATCTTTGCATCCCGAGAACGAACCACAATGCATTGCTCACTCTTCACATGAACTAGATCTGCGCTCACTTCCTCAATCTGGTCCATGAAAATCAATTCTGGCTTTGTACTTCCAGATTCCGGATGCAGTTCCAGCCGATTTGGGTAGAGTTTGGCATAACGTGTCTGCCAAGCCGATGCAAATGGACCACCAAGCTTTTTAATATACCCGTGAAGAATGCAATCAGATTCTGGAAAAAAATATCATCCAACTACAGATCACTCTCAAAACTAAAACTCAACAAGGTTTATAAGTGATTTATGGTTTTATTTTAACATTATGTTATTTATACTACACCTACAGATGTTTATGGCATTGTTTCTAATGCATTTATTACATGCAACCTGGAAATATATACAAGGATGGATACTGAAGGTACAGGGTTACTTTGCCTGAAGTGGATAAGTAAACATAGATACTTCAATATGCCAGATAAACTAACTTACTATGTTTTCTATTAGAATGCTTGTACAAGTCACTTTATCATAAAGAATGCTATTATGTAGTATGAAGGTTTTCTTGGTGTTGTTCAGATGCTCACAGCATTTTCGGGTGGTGTATCCGTGTTTGTTGGCATAGGGTGTCAATAGTTTCAACCTGAAGATGATAGCAGGATGGCTAGTGAAACTGTTGACACCCTATGCCAGCAAACAAGGATGTAGCACCAGAGAACACAGAGAGCATCTATAAAGAAATCTCTTTACAAAATGAGCAAAAAGTGTAAGTAACATGATCCAAAGCTCAAAATTTACTGATTTGTTCAAAGTAATTCACATTGAAATAACAACAATGTCTACTATTTTGATGAAGAGTATATTCAGGAGAAAAATTATACCTCTGTTACCAAAACACTTCCTCAATGAGTTTAATTATTTCAAAGTAAAAGCATGTTCCAGAAGAAGTCAAATTTTAATAAAATCTTATTTCTTCCTGTTACAGGCCAGACCATACCTTTTTCATCCGTGTCAAACTTGAGCTTTTGCTTAGCTTTGCGCTTATGCTCCACTTTGTCTGCTTCATTATTGATTGTCTCAAAGACTGTTTCAGCTACTTCTGCTTGCCATCTTTCTGAGATCACCAAAGGAAAGTTTTTGTACAAATCCTGGTCAGCATCCGTCAACTACAATACACATAAATCAATTGGATTAAAACTTTTCCTCAGCTTTCAACATCATACATGGAATGAGTGCTACCAAACAAAACAAGTCTGTATCTATATGGATATATTTTATTTCATCACTCATGGAGAAAATACTAATTTGAATTCTTTAAGAAGTGAAATTAAATCGTAATCAACACAGTAATATTTTGGATAGTTTTAAAAAATAGTAATTATGTTGTATATTCATTAAATTTGGAGATTTATGAAAGTAGTTATTTCAATGCTCAACTGGTAACATGTGTAAAAATTTCATTTTATTTATCATTCAAACTTTATATGAAGACTTTATTATGTAAGTTCTATTTTACACAAGTCCAAGGCAGTCCTAAGAAACAACAAATTGGGGAATCAGGGTGATGACTAACTAGGTGATAGATAATCAGTTAAACTTTAGGAAAGGAAGTAGGATGTGTTGTACAGCAATGTCCATGAGAACAATCATAAAAAAATATTTAACATACGATATTTGCATGTGATGGAAACAATAAGAGTTTTAGCCATCATAAAAGGAGGCAGGATTTACATTTACCATAAAAAATACATATATTTAGTGTCAAACAGTAAATATATGTAGTTTGTTCAGAAATTATCGGTCCATGAAATCTCTGCTATCCTGCCATAGTAATCAATACTATCCATTTAACCTTTATCCGCCGGATTTAAATCCCAGTGTTTTGGCAGACTGCCGGATTTAAATTCGCGTCATTTAAAAAAAT
>WURS02000015.1:3139041-3157876 GCA_011762765.2 Rhinocypha anisoptera | reverse complement strand
GATGTTTTAGGCACGCACGGCACTGAGCGAAAACATTTAAAGGGATTTTTCTGGCACGCTAGGCGTTTAAAGGTTAAAACCTAAATTTAACCAAAAAAACATCTATGAGATTCTAACTTTATGACAATCACATTGCTACCAACCTTAATGCCTTTGGTGTCTTCTTCATCAAAGGAACCAATGTCGAATGCATCTGCAGCATTAACCTCTCCCCTTGGTGGTATAAGTGGCGGAGTGTATTTCTGTAGATACACCTGCTGCCAATCAATGCCAGCAAAAAATGCATGATCCTTCACTTCGTCCGCCCTGTTTGATTGAAAGCGTCTCATGAGATTAAACTCTATACAAGGTAAATTGGGTATTTTCAGGCGTTACTTTGTGGAAGCGATTCATAATGATGATGAAAACACTTGGTTTTTCCACATGAAAAACCAAGTGTGTTCACTTGGTTATGTGGAAAAACCAAGTGTTTTCATCTTCTCTATTACTTTAAGGTAACCTCCAAGTGCCTAATGGTTAAACTTGTGATTTGGATATTAAAGGATAATGAATATTTTTTTAAAACTCACAATTCATCATTTGAGAAAAAAAAACAAACATTCCAAAAAGTCAAACTCTATGGAATGAAATATGCTACGAGCTCACCCTCGTCCTTTACAACCCAATCTTTTGTCGATATCTCTCTGTAGTAAACCTTCCAGCAGTGATCTGAGCTCTTTAGAAAATGCTTCTGGTAGCTCAACATTCTGAAAAAACAATTGAGAGCAAATTAATGATGTTGCCACGACGAACGCAATCGATAGAAATAATGCATCTCTAATGGAAGAAAAGGAAGAGAGACACACAAACACACATATCTTATTGTAACAGGAGCAAATGAAATTGTATGACTTTTAATTCCACAATAAAACCTTGTGGACTTTGACTAGAGTGAAAAAAAGAATAGCTAGAAAGATATCCTAAAGCACCTACATCACCACCCAATGACGACAGGTATAGTATAGTGGAATACACATTACATAGACTAACATGTAGGACAGAAGAGTACCAGAGTATGCTTTAGCTTGATGTAGAAAAGTGCTATAAGATGAGCAACAACCATTCCAACATAAATTTCACAAATAATACTTTTGTTGAGGGATGCTACTTTAAGAAGGGACTTAAAAACGATAGTTTTGACAGCAGGATGATTTTTTTCGCAATGCCATTTACTGAGGAAAGAATTGCAATGCACCATTCAATCAACTCTGCGATATTTGAAATCAAAGAGTGATGTATAAAAAACTATCAAGAAGATTTTAACATGAGTCAAAATAAAACAAAACTCAAAAAAGACTGACACTTAATTTCTTCTAAATACACAGCAGTTCAGGAAAAAAACCGACAACATAGTTTGTTTCGCCTGAGATATATTGGCTTAAGAGAGAGTATAAATTTTTATTGCATGCATTGAGCTCCTAACATAGGTTCCAATAGAATCTTTCAAATTCAAATAGTCACAATCACTCTATTATTTTAAAAGCATATTACATTATCTAGAAATGCATGTTAGGAATTAAAACTCTGGTACATTGAAAATTTGAACCAAGAAACTTTTACAGAATATAAATAAATATATTCTTGTTGTCATTGTTGTCAACATTAAATAAATGCATCATTGTTGAAGTATGTTTGCTCAATTGTATTGATTGGGAAAATAAAGAGGCATTGAAATTAGTTCAACTGCAGTGAAGTAAATTTGCTTAAATGTCAAGACAAAAGCTATATACTGAGGTCATAAGAATTTACTTCTCCCTCAATCTAAAATGTCAAACTGGAGCTCAATTATGCTAGTAGCATCAGAATAAAAACATTGAGCAGCACAAAATCATTGCTGGACAAAAAATTAAGCTAAAAGCCAGTGAATTTTCATATTATTTGAATCAGCCATGCAATGCATAAAACTTTCATCTTGTCTACTTGATGAATTTTAATAAACCGAGTAATATGAAAAATTACTCAGGAAAGTTGTAGTAAGATTAAGTAGTAGATAGTTATTATTTGACTTGTGATATAGAGAAAGGGTATGTAAAATATCCTAATTAAGACAAACAAAATACTTAATGGCATGAAAAAATATTAATTTTCAACTGACTATATACACTTTTCAGATGCAAAAATGATTAAAACAATGAAATGCAATTTCTCAGAACTCTTTGAAGATGATTTTCAAGATTATAAAAAAAAATTTAAATGATATCAGTGTCAAGCCGAAGGAATGAAAGTGACTATGTCTTCTATTCCTACATTTTTAAAAATTCCTTCACAAAAGATGATTGGCTGCAAAATAAGAGGCTAAGGAAGACTTTACTAAAACAAAATAAAAGCATGCAGCAGAGTGCATCTTAAGGTTTGGATAGGAATTTTGCTCAGAAAATATGGCTTCTTAAAGAGTAGTGATGGTTTTTTTTTCAGTTTGGGCACAGATGTGAAATGGTCTACAAGGCAGCCAGACTGAGAATTTTGAAGAAGCCAATTAGATATACAGAATAGAGATTCAAAAAATTGGCCAATCCAGAAAAAAGTAAATGGAGTGGGGCTTATGCCGAGGAACTACCCTATGTGTTGGCCACACCAGATGAGATTCAGGCTTTTAAAAGAAACAAATTAAGTAATTTCTCACCGCCGTCTGTGTCCAACAAGAATGATTGCATGGATGACATAAGGATGAATGATTAATGACAATGAGTGTTAGTAATGACTTTCAAATACCAAAATTTTCTTGGCATGACGTGGAATTTACAGCCATCAACAAACAACTAGTTACAAGGTGATTATTTCATTTCAATCATTGATACTGGCTCAGTTACATTTCTACTGCACAAAAACCAAGGCAAGTTTGCTTCTCTATACATAACCCATTCATTATTTTCAAGTTATGATAATAATGTTGATTGAAAACATATAGGTAAATTCATTATTATCATGTGCATAGTGATCAAGGCAATTTTTATGTCATAATTATATAATAATAATATTTTATATACAAAATCAAAGTTCAACATCAATGTAGAATATTTCAAATAGGTTACATCACTTGAACTATTTTTGAGCAGGTAGGTACCTATACATTCAAATGATGGAAAATGTTATATTTAAACCAACACAGCATTTGTTATAGAGAAGTGTCTACATTGCCTCGATTACTCTCCATAAGCAAACTACTGCTATTTACAAATGTAATCATGGAAAACTGGTCAGTGACTAAAGCTCCCGAAATTCATTAAGACAGGTAGCCTGGAAGAATATATGCTAGTATAAACAAAAGAAAGCAGTATTTCTATGATAATATACATGTACAACAGCTATGATTCAACAAAATTATTTTGAGTGATCAGTACTATTTACTCAGGAGTAACAACACAAAAGGTGATGGTCAATTATAGCCCAATGGAGGGGGTGGTCAATTGAGAATCAGTGCAGTAAAAGCATAAGGCTAAACGAGTGACAAATTTGTGAAAATCACAATTCATTAAGGCTCTTAATTAATGTGCAACAGTAAAAGTGTGGTGATAATACCACATATAGCCCTTGAGGAAAACAATTAACATTGAACTTGACTCGTTTCCAACATTTAATGATTTCTCTGCACAAAAAATTTGAAGCACACAAGACTAATTTAAGCATTTTGTCATTAATCTTGAAATTTGTAAGCATTTTAACTCATTATCTTTCTGTGTGTGAACGACGGTGAAACATGATGTTAACCAACCATTGTGAGGGTCATTCGATCAATTTCGTGCTTGTCCTTGGTTTTGTGTTGCCTAAACGGAGAGTGGCCTTTCAGGAGTTTGTACAGCATGCAACCAAAGGAGAACCAGTCTGCGCTGGCATCATAGGCTGTCCCCTTGGACAAGACTTCTGGTGCCATGTATCCATGCGTCCCTCTGCAAAGAACCATGGAAATCAATTCATTTTACGTACATTACACCCCTATATGCTGCCGTAGAAAAAAGGTCCCCCCTCTTGGCCCATTCCTCAAGCACTAGCTTATATCACAGGACTATGAGGGACCCCCAATTAACTTATTACAATAAAAAAAATTTTGTACATTTAATTTTTTTTATTTTAAACTTATACACATCTGGGAATAACCACCAAAAAATCAGTGGCCCTCAAAAGGGTTGATATTTCTAGTATATACCACAAATTTTATTTGTTTGTCCCTACATCTGTAGCCTCCGCCTAATGCCTCTTGTTTTTAAAAATGAATATATTACAATAAAAACAGAGGCATGATAAAAAAGTAAACAGTAGGAACAAACAAAAACACATGTAATATATGAAAAATATAACCCTTTCGAAAGCCACTAACTTTTTGGTGGGTACTCCCGGATGTGGTGCCACAGATATTTTGGGAATATCGTGCACCTTTAGCCGGCTGGGTTAGCCTGGTGGGTAGAGCGCTCGCCGGCTAACCCAAAGGTCACGGGTTAGAATCCTGCCCAGGGCATGGGTGTTGTGTTTGTCCAGAAGGGTTATTTCTAAGAAATTGAAGAGGTGCAAAATGACCATGGCCATCAAAGTACCCTATAAACAAAAATGCTACTACTACATGTGCACCTTTTAGTTAAAAATTAAAAAAGAGTCACTATTGACTTATATATTATTATTTTTTCATGATATATTCTGCTTTCTTAAGTGGACTACCTTTGAAAGTGGAAGAAGACATGAAAGGATACTGCCCTTCTTAACCCTTTTGGTTAGTGCCAGCCCCTATCAACTGGTGGTATAAGCAAAAAATGCCAGGACTTTTTCGTGGTATTTGTTGATTTACACATTTAAATACATGTAATAGATAATATCAACTTGTTTAAACCATTTTTTTTATTTATACTCAAAACGCTTACAGGGTAGACAAAATATTTCATTAAAATTTTTTATATCCTAAACAATTCAAATCCTCGTGTGGAGTATAACATTATACGGATCCGAAACCTGGTCCATGAGGAAGTATAATGGGCATAGATTGGAGGTTTGTGGACTGTAAGTTTGGCAACGGATGGAGAAGGTGAGGTGGACAGAGAGAAAAACAAATGAAGAAGTTTTGAGAATGATGTATAATTGGGAGAGGCGTTTGCTGTGAGAAATCCAAAAATAGGCAGGAAAGGTGGATGGAAGGGGTACTCAGAGACAATATGTTGTTGAAGATTGTGATAGAGGGTAGAGTATTGGGTGAGTGGGGTAGGGGTAGGAAGGGAATAGGAAGTTTGGACAGAATGGTTGGGGGTGGGAAGTATGCAGACTTGAAGAGGAATTAAAGTTAGATGTTATACGGCCAACCTAAGCTAAGACTCATCAAAAACCTACCTTAACATGTAGATTATCCTTCAGTCAATCAAACAATTTAAGAAAAAAACATTTATTAAACAAAAAAATCATGCTGATAGATCGGCCAATGGCATTTTTCGCACATACACCTAGGTCGACTCAATGGCACTAAAAGTGTTAATGTGGAAAGAAAATTAATCCATTGTAATTTCTAACGCATTGTAAATTATTATAGTTTAACCCTTTTGAGTGTCACAAGATGACACATCTCGTAGTCAGCACCTCAAGCACAAACTGTGAAAGATGCTAGTATATATCGTCACATGACATTCAAAGAGTCAATGAATGACATACCTTCGTCAAACTAACTATTCAAAAAATTCAAGTGTAAACACAAGGAAGATCTAGACAACAAACTAAGTCCATAAAAGTTCATTTTTATGGTAATGAAACTCAAAAATGAATGCTCTCCAAATGGTTTATCCTTCATGTACATTTGATTCCCTCACAGTTGAGAATAAAACCAACTACAAAGGGAACTTTAAATGCCAGGCAACACATAGTGTATTGCCTAAATGCAGTGGAATGGAATCAGAAATTAGTTCAACTTGTGTAATGCTTATACACACATATTTAATGAAGGCTAAAAAAAATATATCTCAAAAAATGTACTCACACACTGGCGTGGGGCTTTTTCTTTGAGAAATCACAAGCAAGTCCGAGATCAGATATTCGAACATGTCCATGTTCGTCGAGGAGGATATTCGCAGGCTTTAAATCCCGGTAGACAATGTAACGACGATGCATATGTTCAAGGCCTTAAAAATAAATAGACAAGCATTAAAATAAAATATTATTTAAATTACTTTATGGTCTAATAAAGAGGAGTTATTCAAATTTGCAAAAAAAAATTATTTTTCATATTTTTTTATTGTGAGAAATTGCAGCAAAATCAAATGCACAGAATCAGTCAAAGATTCTGAAGTTATTTATTACTTTTTTCTTTTGTTCTCAGGTGTTCTGAACATAAATTTACAAGTTACCTCACAAATAACTGTAGAAAAAGGTTGTTAAATGAAACATAGGTGATCTGAGGAAGATAATTATTTTTATCATAGCCATATTATTATGTATTATTTAAAATTGAATATTCTAGTCATAACTCGATTTTTGTCATTATACTTGTTGAATCCTCTGCTTCAGATTCATTTTTGTAACCTGTACCCTTGCTATGTTCCCATAATAACCTTAGTCTATGAGTTTAATATTTATTGTTTCCAATATATGATATTTTCTGAATTTAAAATAATAATAACAGTTCAGAATTAGCCCAATCCTTTGGTATGTTATAAATTCGGGATGTGTGAACATCTCCAGCAAAGCTGAGCCAAAAGGAATAGATAAATAATAATAATAATTAATCGACATAAAATTGACAAAATTCAATTCATGGTGTCGTCAAAATGGGAAAAGAATACAGGAAATAGATATAAAACAATATAAATAAATAAATAAAAGTAAAAAATGTAAAGTAAAAATAATTAAGAAATTCAGTAACATCGTAGAATGCTTTAAGTGCCAAAAACTCCTTCAATTTGACCTTGAAAATGGAAGAGGGCCAATATTTAATATCGTTGGGTAGATTATAAAAAATGACAGATGAAGTATGATGAGGACCCTTCCTACCCAGGGCCAAAATAAGGTTATGTTGGTTCTTAAGATGAAAATCTCCTTTGGAGCGAGTATGGTGGTCGTGCCATTCTTCAGCTCTTGAGAAATTTTTTCGGATTTCCCTTAACAAATTTTGCCCAATTTAAAAGGAATAGGGAGGGAAGAGTTAATATATTTAGTGACAGAAAAAGATGTCTGCCTGGGGTCTGTTTGGGTAACTGTAGATGGGATTTAATTGTTTGCTTTTGCAGAGTAAGTAGCTGCTATATTCTGAAAAGTCTAATTATTTTTTAAAATTTTGATTTTACCCCCTTTCAACTTAAATGGATCCTAAAGATACCACAGAAAGGCCTTTGCATGAGGGTAACTTAATTTTTATATCACCCAAATGTGGGGTGGATTGGTGGTAGCGTTTCACGTTTAGAGAAGTGGGAGGGGAAATATATACGTACCAAGAATTACTTCTGCAGCGTAAAACTTCATTTCAGGTTCATTGAACACTCCATGCTGAGAAAGATGATAATGAAGATCACCTCCATTCATTAGGTCAAGTATGAAACAAAGTTTGTCAGGGGTATGAAAAGCATACGTCATGCAGACGATAAAAGGACAGTCCACCTGCAGAAAGAAGCAGAATATGTATTGCACGTATTTGCACCAAGAGTCATGCAAGTCCACTCATTATACATATACACTTCAAGCCAAAAGGGGCCACTTATTTCCATCAATAAATTTACGAAAGTAGGCACAGTTCTAATCTATAAAAAACACATATAGACAAAAACTTTAAATCAATTGGGTAAAGCATAGACGTTCACGTGGAAGATCTCACATGAGATTTTCTATATAGCTCTATATAACTATCGTACACACATTCAAAGGGTGATTAGACAAAAACAGATGAGACTCTGATGTAGTAAGTACGAGGGGGGACCCAAAAGTGATGGGAATAGTGCGGTGGGCGGGAGGCTGAGTGAGGGATCGGGTTCTCCAGTAGAGGGTTCTAAGCAATGACTTTTCCTGAGTCAGTGTGTGAAACCTGGTCGCTCTGAGTGCATCTGTTCGTCTGTGGGATTTTTTCAGTAAACCAACTTTTTCTGTTTTAGCAGAAACATGTAATGGCTGACTGCCGGGAGCAACGCATGGCTGTGGAGTTTTGTTTTCTGTTGGGGAAAACTCCCGCAGAAACTCTTGTGATGCTTAAAACAGCTTATGGGGATAGTGCCCTACGTAAAACACGTGTCTATGACTCGTTTTTGCGTTTCAAGAATGTCGATTGAAGACCAACCTCATTCTGGGTGCCCGTCAACTCCAAGAGAAGTTGAACATCAAGACAATGCTCATTTGTTTCTTCGATTGCAGAGGTGATGTGCAGAGATTTGTTCCTCCGGGCCAGACGGTCAACCATAAATTCTACCTATAGGTTTTGAGGAGGTTAAGGGAGAACATCTGGAAGAAATGGGCGGATCTTTGGTGCACAGGTGATTGGCTCTTCCACCACGACAATGCCGCGCTGTCCGTGAAGCAGTTTTTGACCAAAATGGACATTACGCCAATTTTTCATCCCCCCTATTCACCGGACCTTGCCCCCCTGCGACTCCTTTTTATTTCCTAGACTCAAAAGGGACATGAAAGGAAAACGTTTTGGGACTGTGAAAGAGGTGAAACAAAAATCGCTGGAAGGCCTAAAGAACATTGAAATAAGCAAATTTAAAAACTGTTTTGAACAGTGGAAGAAATGATTAGAAAAATGTGTTACAGACAATCGAAATTCTTTGAAGGTGATCAAAATTTGGTATGAAAATATTCATTAATAAACAAGTTATTACGAAATTCCTGTTATTTTTGGGTCCCTCCTCATTTATAATTGTCATTCAAAACAAAAGAAAGATGTTTACAAAGTCATCTTGGGTTTTCAGCTGGGTTTTGGTTGACGGTTTTCCTTGCTTTTTGGTTTTCCATTTTGTTTGACACTTTGACTCCAAGGTTCATCATCAGGGCTGTAGAGTCCTACAGCTTCTGCAGTCCCGATGATGACCCTCGAGTCAAAACTTCGGTCAAAATAATAATAATAATTTATTTAAAATCCATAGGGCCAAAAACATGCTATAGACATCATCATAATGCATTCATAGAAGCACACACATATTACAGATTCAACACATACATACATACTACAGTGTATCCTCCAGGAATTTATGGATGCTGTAATATGTTTTAGTTTCCAGAATTGATTTTAACTTCCTTCTTGATGAAGGTATTGTTTAAGAGTGGCCCTGATATTTAATGGAATCTTGTTGAAGATAACAGAAGCTGAGTGATGTGGCCAATTCTGACAAAGAGTATAGGAGAGTTGGTTATGATGGATATTATTTTTGTCACAAGTGTCATGATTGTGAATACTAGCATTATTGGGAAAGAGTTGAGGGTGATTTTTGACCAATAGGGCACATGAAAGTATATAACTCAGTTTATACTTTGTTATGCTTTGTGGCAGGTTTACAGGTGGCAGGTTGAGGCAGGCAGGCAGGCTTAATACTTTGTGGAATGAGAAAAGGGGTTTTCCAGGGGTCCGGATAGGTAATCCACACACTGATTTATGGCTCGTTCCTGCAGTGAGAAAGCTTTAGACGATAAAATTAACTCCTTAGATCCGGTGGAAAACCCTGAGAAGACTTAGTAAACGTCGCTAGCCAAGAAAGCACCAGATCTTACTTCAAAAGAAAGACAATCACGAATGAAGTCCTCATTTGGACAGATATTTTCACCATAAATCTGGTATCTTAATATGGAGGTGGATAAAGAAAATAGTTACGGATTTTTTTATCAAAAAGCAAATTCAGGCAGGAACTTTTTTTACATAGAGTATTTTTTTAAAAAGTGATGAGACACTTGAATTTATCATTAAAAAATAGATTTCTAGAGAAGAGACATGAAGGGTGAAAATGTTGAAACATGAAGGTGTACACAGGGAGTTTCACAAGATGTGGGAAGGGGAATTTCAAGCCGAGGTCAGTGGGGGATTGGACAATAGACAGAACAGTGTAGCAGGAAAATTATGTATGGGCTGATGGCTTTCAATAAATGTGGCAAAATATCCTGCATCAACATCGCACTCAACAAGATGATTAATGGAAGCAGAGGATCAAGGGTTTTTGACACTGTAACAGTCCTTTATGAGAAGACAAGAACCATTCTACTGTCAATTTCTCACATTAGCTATCAGCAACTGTCAGTGTCAGTGCCTGTGGTCAGCCATTTTTTACCGTAGACCGATTTGACCTACAGACCCTTACTTCTTCTTTCAAACTTCTCCCTTCCTAGTGATGACCACCAGGTCCATCGAAACAATTGAAAATGAGAATGGTTTTCTTGTTTTGCATAGTTACCAAAAAAAAAGGATTCATACATTTTGAAATTTGTGCTGCCCTCCACACGGCATAATTAGGCCAATGAACAAGTTGCAAATGTGTATTCATTCAGGTGGTCTGTCTTCCTGAGGTGTACACTCAGAAATTTCTTAAGTACATGATGTAATAATGCACTAAAAAGTAGCACCGATCCACAAGGTAAAATTTTTTTATTGTGACGTGATTTGGCAACCAGGCCATCATCAGGTACATTCAATATTTTCTACAAGGCAACAGTGTATATGTATAGCGCAGCTTACAACAGTGGTAGAGGGGGGGAGGGACTGGTTGTCAAGAAAGGTGGCCAGACTTTAGGAGGGGAATGGATTGGGATAGCGAGGGGAATGGGAGACTCTTGAAAACCTGTTCATTCATCAAAAGAGAGTCCTTGCATAATGAACGATTTCAAACTGTTCCAGGGAATCCAGTCTACGACCCTTCTTCTCCACGTGGAAGGTTTCCAGGTCAAATGTGCACGTGTGGTTGTCTCCAAGGAGGTGCTTGGCCACCAGTGAGGCCACCGAGACTCCCTTTCTCCCATCCTCTCCTATGTTGGGACGCATTCACAGGTGGCAAAGCTCCTACCCATCTGGCTGATGTAACTTTTCTCACACTCATCGCACTTGATTTCATATACTCCCCACAGGAGGGTGTGGTGCATCCTACCCTTAGTGTGACATAAGTGGCTGCCAAGTGTCACTGGATTATAGAATGATGTTCTGTAAATGTCTTTTGGGAGAATTTTATCTATTTTTTGCGACAGATTGCCAAAAAGCCATATATTGTATCACTTCCTGGTTTCGGGAGGGGGTACTGAGAGAGAGAGGACAATTTTTAATGGCCAGCTTCTTGCATTTTTTAAGTAAGATACTTTTTAATGCATTATTATGGATCACTTCCATTATATCTCACCCAAACTTGGTTACTTTTACATGAAGTAAATGGACAGTTGATGATGATGAAGAGTAATCTGGTTAAGGTACGTGTCTCGTGTACTCCAGAGTATAGCAACCTAGCCTCACCTTAATAAAAATCCCTCTTCAGCTGTATTTCCTATTACCCATCATTCTATCTGTTATACCTATTCTCTTACCCCACTACAATCACCCATGCCTTAATGCTTTAAGTGCCAGCAGGCTGATCTATCGGCCCTAAGAGTATGTGTGAAAAATGCTATGGGCTGATCTACATGGGTTTTTTGTTTAATAAATATTTTTTCCTTACTTGTTTATGAGATAAGAGATTAAAAATATAGATAAAATATTTGATTTCCTTGTGTTTGGATTGTAAATAAAAAATTGGTTAGCAAATAGATATTAATATATATATATATATGTATTTATTTGTGATTCCTCGATCCTAAGAGAAAGGTGTCGACCACTGAAAATTCAGATCCAATTGTGTCTTTTATTTGTTTATATATATACCTAGTGAAAGTGTAGTATTATATATATATATTGTATATATATGAGAGTGGTCTGAAAAGTATATGAAGAAAAGTATAGAGAAATATATATATATATAATCCACAAAATGTGAAAATCCACAAACTCCTCAAAAAAGCCCTGGCATTTTTTGCATATATCAGGTGATTGCACTGGAAAAGTTAATAACTACCAGTCACCCTCTCATTGCAGCACCCTGTCATTCAGTTATTTCAATGCACTTTCAGAGTGCTTCCCCATCTATTCTCAGAAATGAGTCTTTTTTAGCCAAATTAAGGAGATACAACCATTTTGACAGTGCTCAGCCTTCTTTATTGACCACATTCCTAAGTTTACAATCTTAATATTTGTTTAACTACTGACCCAGCATTAACACAAATCCCTCTTCAGCTCTACGAAGTTACTAACAACAATCTTTCCACCTGAAATACCTCTTTTTATTCCCTTTTTCTTGCTTGCCAAACATTCTTCCTTCCATTATAGCCTTCAAAAATCCATCTAATTGTCCCCTTCATCCACCTTTTTCTGCCTTCTTCAGACTTCAGTCAAAAATTTCCCCTCCCCTCTCATCACTCTTAGAACTTCTTCATTAGTTCTCTTCTCCAATCTTCACCAAAACCAAACATCAAAAGCCTCCGACCTATGCTCATCATCCTTCCTCTTGGACCAGGATTCAAGCCCATTTCAGTATTCTATGATATGCTCCACATCAGGTCTTTCACTAATATTTTCTTCACATCTTTCTTTAAGATCCACCTCCTCCTCAACTCTTTCCTTTTTACAAAAGCATCTTTTGCTAATGCAATGCAAGATGCCGTAAACTAAATATGCATGCATTATTTTTGTCAATGGATCTTATCCACACATGAATTGTAGATGATAACTATAGTGTGCTATCTGGGAAGTTAATATTATGATTACAGTCAGACCGTATGAGAGGATTAGGGACTGGTTTTTATTGTTTGAAATTCAGTGCAATCACTGGACAGATACTAAAAATAACTTTAAGTTTTACCATACTCTCCTCTACTTCAAAAGCCGATCAAAACATAAAAATTTATTATTTCATGCAAACCATAGATGTTCCAAATTCTGGGATTATATTTTGTTCAGACATGCACATCTCTCATATTAAAGAGCAAAATAATGAGGTTGGTGTCAATCACAGAAATGAAACTTGATTGGCTGATGGAATGTTTATACCAGGTATCAAAAGCTCATGTTATGCTATTTAGCGCCCATCATACCCTTCATCATATGAAAAAAATGACAACTATGAAGAAAAAAATAAAGTAAACAAAATGGATACATGATCATTCTAAGCAGCATTGCCGATACTTTTGATTAATTTATATTTGATATGCAAGACTTTTATAAACATTGATTTATAATAAAAGTTTTATATTTAATATTTAAGTAATGAGTTTTATCCATGCTCTTCATTAAAATCGATAATCTTTAATTCTTCTTTTGTTTTTATATTATTTTCGTTATCTAAATGATCGATTTTGTAGTAATTTTTATTATATATTTCGAGATGGTTTGTATATAGTAAATTTTCCCAGCAGTAATATTGTCCCAGCAACCTCGGTTATAAATTGAGGGGGAGAGAATATTTTTGGTTTATAGTGGTTCTTATTGTTTCAATATAATTATTTTCGGGTGAACTTTATAATTTTTGAATTTGATTTATTTCGATTCTAAGAAACCTATTTTATAAACAGGGATTAGATACCCTTTTATGTTTGAGTTTTAATTTTGAAAGCTTGGGTAGTATAAATTATGTTCTTGAAACCCAAAGGATTTGGGGGTGTTTTAGTCTTTTCAGAGGAATCTGCCCCATAATCGATAATCCGCATTGAATAATTTACTTTTATTTGTTTTCAATTAATAGATCTCTGTCAAAAGAATTTCGTTTTAGGGTTGATTTCCTTTTATTATTTAATGTAAGGATGACAGGATTAGTTTGTGTTAAAGAGGGGGCGGATTACAATCATTTTTTTACTTTAATTTTGATGATTGATTTTAAATTTGGCACTTATTATATGTACTAATATTTTCCTGAAATTCAAGTAAATAAACTCTACAGTTTCAGGCTTCACTTCGTGGAAGAATATAGAATCCATATTAAAACAACTTTGTAACTACTAAGTCTGTGGAAAATTACAAAGTTGTTTTAATATGGATTCAAGTAAATATTGCATCCATGAATAACAGTCCTCATCAAACATGCAAATTGATGGCCAGGGATACAAGACATTTTCAGTCACCCATTCTCTGTGACCAGGTGAAACGTGCATAATGGAAACTTCTTACTTGGCACAGTTGAATTTGTTAAAATAAATTCATCGTGGCAAAATATGAAGCATTCACGTGACACGAAAATCATCAAGGAATAAACAATAGCCCAGTTAACCTATTTCAGGGTGATTGAGCATCACTGGAGATGAACTCAGTACTCACCCCTGTACTGACCAAGGAGAGCATTATCCTCTCATTAAGCGCAAGAGTTTCGCCCTGCTTCATTTTGATTCTCTTCTTATCCAGACATTTCATCGCATACATTTTGCCCGTGTCAGCCTTCCGACAGCCATAGACTTCGCCGAAACCTCCCCGACCAATGATTCGATGCACACTGAAGTCATTCATTGTTAACTGCAAAAAAAATGGAGGAGAACAATGAACACGGTGTGAAATACTGAGCGATTATGAAATGGAGAGAGAGGAAAAAAAGATATCCCTCTCCGAATTTCCCCATAGGAAAAGTAGCACACATGGTGAAACTTATAAGTGAATCAATCATGAAAAAAAAATTTTTAAAAAGTTTTTAAAGTACTGGCTTGATATATTTCAATAACTACCATTAATCAGACAACTAACTAATATGTCTACTGAACGTGCTGAGATTTCCATTTCAAGCAATAATAATAAAAATATGAAATTTCACTTGTAAATTTCAAGACAAGAGACTTTGAACTCGAGAAAATTCCATCGGACATCAAAGGTGCACACATATCCAGGTTCATTACTTCACCGTGACAGTTAAAAATCTTTTTGTCAATGCATGAAAAGTCTCAATTTGAAGTAGTGACTGTCATAAAAACAAAAAACTGAATGTGCAGAAACAGAAAATTGAAAAGAAATAGTGAGAATCAGGCAACATGTATTATGATCTTAAACTCGAAATTTCTGGTGTGATTGCTGGCATAAATATTGAGCACATACCTGAATATTTAATTCCAAATTCTTCCACTGACAAAACCTTGTATACTTGTCACTGAAAAAGACAATATTTGTTATCAAAGGATTCCGATACGAGACATTTCATCAAATTTGATGGAACTTTCTTACCACTAAAAGCAGAAAACTAAAAGTTATAGCAAACATAAAGCAGGACATTTTGGCATTTTTTGAGCTTGAAAAATATAGAAATTTCTTGTGAAGCTATGGAAATGTACATAATATTACATCATGTGAAAGAGCATAAGAACATGGGATACCTAATAGTTCTTGCTATTTTTAAAAAAATAAAACAAGAACATAGGGCATTCTATAGGCCATTTCTACCTCATCTTAAACTCAAAATGAAACTATGATTTAGTCGAGAATATGAAATATTAAATGCAATTTTAATCATTCACTAATAGAAATAAATGAGTTATCTTATCTGCCTGCCTTTTACATTAATGTGGTTAGATTATCAACTTTTATAATACCATTATGGATACAGCCCTCTTTCAGAATGAAAGTTCCCCAGTTTATTATTTGATTCTTGGAAAAATTGATACTTATCATATGTACCTTTACAAAGAAAATATAATATCTAAACTGAAGATGAAAGTATTGGTATGTGGGGAAAAGGTATTTATGTCTTTAGGAAATGTCTCAGGAGTCAATGTTGAGATATAGCAGCCTCCAAGAACTACCAGAAACCTACTACATCACGGTGGGGTGTAATAAAAAAATGGAGTTTACCAACATTATTATCTTGTTCTGCAATTCTGGCATTGCAACAGGTATTACCTCTCCCTGATAAGGCACGTTAATTCCATGTGCATTTTTTCAAAACTAACCTTTCCAAAAACTTTTTGAAGGGTTCACCTCTTAGATGATTGAAAATTTCTTCTATATAAGGCTGTAAAGAAAAGATATAGGAAACTCATTACAGGTAATATTAGTAAACTTCTAAACAAATTAAATATGATCTTTGAGTTCATTATTCTGTGAAGTAGTTTTATTAACTTATCATACATATAAGTAAATTCAAAAGATTTTTTCATGAAATAAAATTTAGTCAAATATCCAGGAATTATGTGGAGTATAATTCAAAAATGGTCAAGTTTGTTAAAATGTATGGCTTACCTCAAATAAATTAACTGGAACTTCATTTTTCATTAAATATTTCTGTACATGCGCTACAGCTTCTTTCGAGTAGTCCTGAAAAAATGGGAGACAATTCATTAGACAACATGAAGCTTATTAGGGACCCATTTATTTTTTTAATGATATCTTAACTACATGGAAGACTGCAATTTAAATCCAATTCGATTTATAATAGCCTCCTCCAAAATTTAATAGAAATAGTCGACTAATTCTCAATGGTGATATTCAATGTACATGGATGGTTCGTAAAAAGATTTATGTGGATTAAAAACTTCTTAATCACACTTTGTGACATGTAAA
The DNA here is from genome assembly GCA_011762765.2 of Rhinocypha anisoptera. Taxonomy (NCBI): domain Eukaryota; kingdom Metazoa; phylum Arthropoda; class Insecta; order Odonata; family Chlorocyphidae; genus Rhinocypha; species Rhinocypha anisoptera. The sequence continues at coordinate 3,141,357 of WURS02000015.1, read as the reverse complement.
CATATTCTAAATTGTCTAATGCAGTTGTTGTTCCCAAAGTGGGTGCTACCGCCCTGTTGGGGGCAGGAAAGAACAAGGGATGTGACATGGGGGGCAACAAAGGCCCCCCATGTCACATCCCTTATACCCTGACTGAACAGTAATCATACCAGAAGGTTGGCGTTGGCATTGGGAATAGATTTATGGAATCAAGGGGTCAGTGACTAGAAAAAGTTTGAAAAGCATAGGTCTTACATACTTTCAATAATTTTAAATCAATTAATTCGTCAACCACTCAATGAATTGTTATGAATCCTTCCACATCAACGTGCAAACAATGAAAAAGTTTCCAGTTGCCAAGAAGACGCAATGAAGGTGGAAGAGTACAAGTACAGACTATAAAAATAAGGGAGAGCATGGGTGAAAGTGGAAAACATACGTTAATTTCTCACATCTGAGGTTAAAAGTTGACTTTATGATTTATAGATCATAAAAAGAATGTCCTATATGGTTACATACAAACACGTAAGCATATGTTTTTATTATAGTTAATAAGTAACCTACTATTTTGACAATTAAAATGTTTGTGCTCCCATGAGTTTGTAACTAAGGAGGAATTAATGGGATCATGGGAAGGAAATTGTTTATCATCATATGCCACACCTGACAATACTCTATTTCTACTAATTCTATGGAATAGAAATTTTATTTAACTTTGAGAAAGTAGAACGTTGGTTGTCTTGTGAAATAGGTGTTCCAATTAGTAAATAACAGGCCTTCTTCAGAAGCATCATGGTATTTCATTTTAACATATTCCTTCATCACTTTTAAAAACCACAAAATGGAAATTATATGTGAACCAAGGTTCATAGCACCTTATAAAGTGATTGTGATGCATACTACTGAAACTTATGAAATAAATTTCATCCATAAAATAAATTTCATAATGAATATGTAATCTTGTGAGATGATTAGTGAAAATTATTGAATTCTCTCAAGATGATATGTAATATCAGAGGTCACTCACTCATAACCAGTAATAATGATTCCTTTTCCCCTAAGAATACTGAATAATCATAAGCAGAGAAGATATATATTAAGATCATGAGGTGACTTCTTAAGATGGAGTGATAATTTTAAAGACTTAAGGGTATAATTCACATGCAAGTAAGTTGCTAATAAAAAATTCTCAAAAACCAAGTGAAATTTTCATGCGGTTGAAGAATACTCATAATAAAAACCCAAACTGTAATAGAATTAGCATCCTGAACTTACATGTGAATGTGCCAACAATTCCTTCATTATGAAGTTGTCGTAGATCTCCCTCGCAAGTTTCCGCCTTTCTTCTGAGGACTCTAATTTTTCATATCGCTTTATCTGTAACGAAAAGAGAGAATGAAACATTAAAATATGGAAAGAGAAAAGCAATGGAATAGAAATAATTAACGAATGAAGGATGAATGAATTCTTCATCCTTTCCATCCTCTCCACCTTCTCCGCACCCACATTATTATCATGATTAAACCACCAAAGTATTTAAACTTTAGGATGGTTTGATAGATGAGGGTAGATGGAGCTCACCATAGTTCTAAGTCCAACAGCGTAAGAAAATTGACTCATAAGGGTAATAATTGAGGGTTCTTTCCCTTGCAATTCCTACCGTGGTTTCCCAGGAAGCTCTATGGTACCCAGAAAATTACTCTCAGCTTGGGTTTTAGCTGGAGGTGTGTCCAGGGGTGGTTCACCGGTATTTGAACCCGGACCCTCCGTTCAGTAGCCAAGTGCTCCACCCACTGGACTGCCACGACCTCATAGACGTGATTACTGGTTGTATTTAACATAATTTTGAGAATGTTTTACAAATTATAGCATTTGATGGAAACATTGAACGTAATTTCGATGGGTATAACGACAGTATAGTTGCTCCAATCGTCCGTTGAGGACCTCCATCTTAGAAAGATTCACGGTTTCACGTGTAGCTTTATGGAATCTTTCCAGGATGGGATAAAGAATGAACAACCTTTGTGAAAAGTCCAGAAAAGAAAAAAGTAGTAAGTGGTGCAGGATACCCTATTTAGGAGACACGTCCCACAAAATGGTGAAGAAGATCCCAAAAGACAAATACCAAATAGCTTATTATGCCCCGGCGACATTGGGGAAACAACTGATCAATGTCAAAGACAAAATTCCCACCCTAATGAAAAGTGGCGTGTATTGTATGAGTTAAAATACAGCCCAGCAAAATATATAGGCCGAGCATACCTTCCACCCACCACCCCCTCCCCATCCATCCCTTCCACAACCCATTGCCTCTGAGCACCCCTTCCATCCACCCTT
>WURS02000015.1:3111184-3131457 GCA_011762765.2 Rhinocypha anisoptera | reverse complement strand
ATACATGATTTTATATATATATATATATATATATATATAGTAAACCCACACACAGCGGGATAGATACGTTCCTTGAAATCACCGCGTCTGGTTAAATCGCGATATTAGGAATCCACATAAAATGGTGATTACCGATTTTACTTTATTGATCTTTATAATTCAGCATAATATTCTATGTATATGCAATTGCCTACCCGAGGAAAATAATATTTCGTATTTATAATTCGTACTTAGCTAAATGTAGTAATTTTTCGGTCTACATTATTATGCGCTACTATTTCATGCGAAAGACTTACAGTCAAATCAAAAAGTTGTTTAAAAATACGTACAGTCACTTGTCAGCTATGGATCTCGGCGTCTTACAGAGAACAAACACCGCGTCATGTGAAATTTGGGCCGAGTCCTGTGGGTGCGCTCTATGTGAGGGTTTACTATATGCACTGTATGTTTAATGTTTAATATAGTAATTCATTCACATTTGAAAAAGCATATATATATAATTTGTGTATACATATATACTATATATACATGTATGTATATATACTGACTGATATACTATATATACTCTCCCTTCCAAAGAAGGTGGTTTAGCATTCCACACCGGAAACTTCTCAATATAAGATAACGGTGATGGTTTCAATCTATCTTATTCCGTCTTCACCTTTTCAAAAGTATACATCGACTCACCCTTTCCTTTCCTTCCGTTTTTAATTGCACAGGTTCGAGGAAGAAGCGGCAAGCGACCGGAAACGGAGGAAACCGAGGATGGCACTGGCCGAGAAAGTTCAGGGGTCAGACGCAAAGCCAATTCGTATCCTTCAGTGGAGACGGGAAAAACGACGGCACTGCCACGGCGGAATCGAGACCGGACGGAACTACTACATTAGTCCGTGAGAATGATATCCCAAAAATAGTCCACCATGTAAACCACGAGTAACCTGGTAAAATAAAAAAAAAAGAAGGAGATGGATGGTTTCTAACAAGGCATCGGATGTTGATAAAAGGTCGTGACTCCTGAGGTAACTGTAATTAAAACGCAAAGGAGTATTACCTGACACAACTTATTTTTTCAAAATATAAGTGTTGTTCTTCTTCGGATCTCAATCATAGGACAAAGCAACAAAAAAAAAACTAACCAATAAAATTAAGATGTGTAGATGGGAAGTGCGGATTCGCCTTCCGGGTGACCACCCTCGTCCAGGGTGTTGTTTTTTTTTTTTTAATAAAGGCGTTTAGCTTGGGAAAATTCATACTTACCGTAGAAGAGCCGCCAAATGTAATATACTCATAAGTAATACTTGCTTTTTCCATGGTCTCTAGTCAGCATTTTTCTTCTGAACAGCGACTTGAAAAGGCCACGACAGAAAAGATCCACCCGAATTACAATTAGGACACAATTATTTTCCGAGAATGCGTTCGGGGTGCCCTATATGAGACGATACCAGTTTTTCGATATATTCAGGTACGCATTTTAAGCCGCAAACTTGAACCAAATTTTCCACAATACTTTGGCAGCTAACCGTGATTTTACCGGGGGCGAATAAGCAAAATTACATCACTACAAAAATCTTTCTCGAGACGAACAATGGGAAGAATTTTAAGCTCGGAGAAATATGTCTCCTTCCCACAATCACGCAGTCAGAGACTGCATCAAAAGTAAACCAAATAACGTTTGTTCCCTTCACTGTCCTGATTAATCTCCCCTTCTATATCTTGCGATGACTAAAAAATAAGCCGGAAGTGTATCCTCGGCACCGCATTCCAAGACGAGAACAAACTATGTCATCTTGCTGTGATGCAAAACATGAAAAGTCATTGAAATGCAACAACAATACTTTAGTTCACTCGTAACATTGAATAGACGCCAATAATAATTGAGTTTCAAATTACCACGCGCTCTCAATAAAACCTACTGATATGCCACTAATGGCAAAAAAAATATCAAACAACTAGTAGGGGCTATACTCTCTGGTAAAGAAACGCTTTAGACGACATGTGGAACTTTTCACGAAGTTTTCTGGCTGGCGATCGAAAGCAATTCAAGCAGTTGTGGCGATTAAAGAAAGTGCCGCTCGTCAGTTAGGACTCAAACACGACTTACACTCTTTCCTCAGTCATAGCTAGTAATCATGACAATTCATTACAGGGATAACACGAGTGCTTAACTAAACTAGTGACAAATCTCCCACCCTCTTCAAACACCTAAATGACAATTAGTACGGTATTTCTGTAATACCACATTACTCCGACTGCCGACATGCTTAGGGGGGGGGTCGCAATACACAGTGGTCTTACTTAGCAAAAACGTGAGAATTTCCCGTACCTTTTTAAATCGCTTATTAAATTCGTCCCGAGGCTTAATGTGTAAAAGGCATATTAAAAATGCATCTTGATTGAACATATCAAATCTGTCTATTAGAAGGAAAATAAAATTTGTCTTCTCGTGCCTAGGAATTTTTCCCAGACATAGTGAAAGGAAAGCGTCACACGATTCCAGACGTCAACCACGGAAAATGCCGCGAATGTTTTCAATCAGATGAAATCAGGTTGCATTTATTTGATCTGTCACTGCCTTTTTAATCGGATTCAACCACCTTATTTCTCCTCAGATTTTATCCTTCTTCTCGATGTATTATTGAATTATAAAATTGTGTGTGTAGTGTTAAATTGGTCAACAAGTAGAGTTGGACAAAGGGTTATCCTGTTTGATCATGTTGATATTTTGGAATCATTAATGTTTAATATAAAAATTGGAAGTAAAATAATGAATTCCAAAACGGTTCTGGTTTTTTTCTCTCTTCCCCAAATTTATTTCTCAATAAATATGATGGTAACAGACGTCAAGAAGCTCATTGCCAACATGAAGAATCCATCAGTATAACGACCCTACTTATAAACATGTACAAGGGTTATTTTGAAGACTTTCAAGTAATAACCCTTATGCAATGCGGCATTTACAGAAAATCGTGATAACAGGTAATATCTACGAGTAATGTATTTCAAAACATCCAATTAATCATTAACTTTCGACTACACATGTATTGGAAAGAGCAGTTACAAGTACCATAGTGCGATTTCCTAAACATTTTAATGGTAATATTCACACTTTCCTCCCGCACAAATTCTATTTATGTACAAACCAGTGTACATTAGAATGTCCCCTTACAAACTTAGACAAAATACACCATTACTAAAATGACAAAATTAATAAGGCAGAATCTAAAACAAAACTTATCTGTAACCTTCTCCACTACACTTGCTAGCAACCCCCGCGCGCCGTGCATTAAGCAGTTTACGGTTAACAATCATCTAATATTATCGCAATGCCCACGGGAAGAACGGTACTAAAACAAGATATGTCGTGAATCCCGTACGCTTTTCTGGAGTATACCTTAGAAATATACGAACTTCCAAAAAAAATTACATACGACCACTCAATTCCAAATGCATCCACCAGGAGCAGCTAACGGCATGGGTCAATCACAAAGCCAGTCAAGCGTCGGAGATGACTGCGATGGTTGCTTCCCGGGAGGATATGGAGGTGTTGGTTATCCGGGAGCAGGTGGACCGTGGCAACAACCAGGGTACAGCACGACAGGAGGACGAACGCCCGGAACGATTTCAGGTCAACCGGGAGCGGTAGGAGTGGATGGGATAAGCGGAGGGAGAGGACCAGGAATTGGAGGAAGGGAATTCACCCCAAATGGCATGGGCATCGTAAGACCCGGGGCCGATACACCTGGAGGACCCGGTTACGGCATAACTTCAGACATTTCCGGAGGCCAAAATGGACAAATAATACCTGGGTCACAAACAAGGCGACCAGGAGGGGGAGTCCCCGGTGGACCCGGTTATCCAGGTGGAGATAGCCCTGGTAGAGGGATCATCCCGGGAGGTCCTGGATACGGTTCTCGTGGTGATGGAGGGGTGGTCGGCCCAGCAGGAATAGTCTCAGGGGGACCTGGGTATCCAGGCGGCGTGAGCTCCGGGAGAGGACCCATCTCTGGGACTCCCGGATTTGGTAGAACGGGTGGTGTTGTTGGACCACCGGGGGCAGGATTCGGAAGTCCAGGATATAGAGTCCCGGGCGGTGACACGGATCTAGGCTATGGTAGGCCAGGATTGACCAATGGTCACCGCGGTGGTCATGGTATAGGCGGTTCGGGACATGAAGGATCTAGTGTTGGAGGACCTGGCCATGGAGTCTCTCCAGGAGATTTAAGTAGAATTCATGGCTATAGGCCAGTTGTAGAAGGCCATGGCCATCCTGGAATGCCAGGTGGTACTGGTGGCCGCCGGCCCCAACATGGGCTACATCCCGGAGGAAGACCCGGATATGACACAACGCCGCATGGAGGACCAGGATACGGACATGGCGGAGGAGGGGGTCCACATCACACTTCCGGCATGGGAGCCATTCCAGGTGGACAGCACGGACCCGGACACCAAGTTAATGGAGGTGTAGCTCAACCAGGAGGTCACATTGGTTTCCCTTCCTCGTCTGGGCAGCACATAGCTGATGGCCATAGAATATATCCAGAAAGACATGGTGACTATGCACCAGATCATTATCGGCCTGGAAGTCACGATTCGCAGCACTTGGGTCCAGGTTTGCTGCAAAGACCACACGGGGGACCTGGTTCACATGGTTTCAGCTCACCTGGTTACGATTCAAGACATGTGAGCGGTGCAGGTAGAGACGGAAGGCATGAAGGAGGCCTCGTCTCACCTTCTGGTGTTTATCCTGGATCCCATGTACCCTCAGGACATGGAAGGGGAAGTGGATCTCCGAGCACAGGGTTATATACTGGTGGTCACGGAATCCCACCTCATGGTTTATACGGTCCCGGGGGATTGGGCCACGGACATAGACCATCAGACGTTCCAGGCAGAGGTCATGTTTCTGTCAACGGCTACAGGGGATACCCTACTGGGTCAGGAGACTCAAGAGGAAGCCACTTAACTCCTGATGCAGGCGGACATGATCATCTTGGCCGGGGACATGGTACGGGACCTGGGGGAATCGTAACAGGTCCTGGGGGACCTGAAACGATTCCTGGTGGCATCGGTACAAGCCCAGAAAGAACTGGATCAGGTGGAATAGGTGTAGGGCCTGGGGGGAGAGGTGTGGGTCCGAGTGGCGGGGGTTTTGGCCCGAGCGGAGGAGGAGTAAGTCCCAGTGGGGGAGGGGTTGGTCCCAGTGGGGGAGGAGTCGGTCCCGGTGGGGGAGGAATTGGTCCTGGTAGGGGAGGAGCTGGACCTGGTGGGAGAGGGGTTGGACCCAGTGGGGGAGGAGTTGGTCCCGGTAGAGGAGGAGTAGGTCCCGGTGGAGTAGGTCCCGGTGGAGTAGGTCCTGGTGGAGGAGTAGGTCCCGGCAGAGGAGTAGGTCCCGGCCGAGGAGTAGGTCCCGGTGGAGGAGTAGGTCCCGGTGGAGGAGTAGGTCCCGGTGGAGGGGTAGGTCCCGGTGGAGGAGTTGGACCCGGTGGAGGAGTTGGTCCTGGTGGACGAGGAGTCGGTCCCAGTGGGGGAGGAGTTGGTCCCAGTGGAGGAGGAGTTGGTCCTGGTGGACGAGGAGTGGGTCCCAGTGGGGGAGGAGTTGGTCCTGGTGGACGAGGAGTTGGTCCCAGTGGGGGAGGAGTCGGTCCCAGTGGAGGAGTTGGTCCTGGTGGTAGGGGAGTGGGGCCCAGTGGAGGAGGAGTTGGCCCAGGTGGGAGGGGAGTTGGTCCCAGTGGGAGGGGAGTTGGTCCCGGGGGTGGCAGAATTGCTCCTGGAGAACTGGGAGTCGGACCGGGAGGGAGGGGAACAATCCCATCAGGAGTACACCCTGGTGGCATGGGCGTAGGTCCAGGGGGTCACCACCCAGGTGCAGGTGTAGACCATCCTGGAGTAGGAGGTACAGGTGGTGGAGGTGGCTTAGGTCATGGCACTGGAGTAAGTCCTACTGGTAGTCACTACTATCCATCAGGATCTGGTGGGTATGGACAAGGTGGAGATGCACATGGTCATGGTTACCCTGGACATGGTTTGGGCAGTCAACACATATTAGATAGTGGAAGACATCATGATCAAAATGGTGGATTCAACATATATGGTGGTCCTGGGGGGCACATTTCGCATAGAGGCACGCCTGCATCAGGAAGTGACGGTTTGTATCCAGGATCAGGTATATATCCTTCGGGAGTGCCTCCAGGGCGATTAGTTCCAGAAACAATCACCAGTCGAGGACATGGATCTCCTGGTTATGACGGGCGATATTCTGATAGGGGTGGTTCATTAGAACCTGGGCAAGGAGTAGGAATAAATGGTGGCCTCAGTGCAGGATCACAAAGACCCGGTGGTGACCTAGGCTCTTCACAGCCAGGACGACCGGGTGAAATGCAAAAATATCCAAGAGGTCCTGGTTATGGGGGACAAAGAACCCCTGGCTATGGAGGAACACCAGGATATGGTCCTACAGATGGCCAGGATCAGTATGGAAGACCTGGATATTATAATGGAAGAGATGGGGCATACCCTCTAACTCGTCCTGGTGTTGGTGGAAGAACACCAGGAGGTGGTGTACCTGGGGGTGAATCTCAGGCCCAAAGTAGTGTTGTACAGGATGATAAAGAGATTAAAGCAGGAGCATCCTCTCAAGGAAAACTGGGTGATGGAAAGGCTCAAGCACAAGTCAGTGGTTCATACTCTGGCACTGGATCATTCTCGGCACAAGCACAAACTGGTGATGGAGGAAGAGGTGCACAGAGTCAGGTAACAGGAAATAAAGATGGGGGTTCCAGTTCAGCTCAAGGTAATGGAGGAGTCGGACAAAGTCAAGCCCAAGTACAACTATCTTCAGGTAATGGCGCTACCAAAGCAGAAGCACAAAGTGGAGGGTGGCAACATGGTTCAAACACACAGGTGCAAGCTGGAGAAAATGGAGGTATGGCAGATGCTCAATCAAGTGGGCCAGGAACAACTTCTAGTCAGGCACAAGTAGGATTCAAGCCACAGAGAGGTAATGGAAATGGACAGAGGACACCATTTCGAGGTGGTGGTACAGCTTCTGCTCAGAGTGGTACATACTCAGGACAATCTCAGAGCCAGGTGCAAGGATCATATCGATATGGAGTAGCATTCCAAGGTGCAGCCCAAGCTGGTTCTGGTGCCAGGGGGTCGAGGGGCATCAGTGGAGAAGGGAGAAATGGCAGCCGATTTGAGAGAGATGACCATGCAGCTCTTATACCAGACTCTGTAAAGTTACCTCCTTTGAAAAGGTTTGGTGACATTAATGAACCAGAAAATAGACAATCAACTGATGATAATTCCAGGGCAAATGGAAAAAATGAGCAGTCTCGGACTCCAAATGCAACTCCATCATCTCAAAATATTTTACAACCTGAGAGTGGTCACTCTTCTTTACATGGCTCTGCTCAAGAACCTGGATCTACCAATAATGGAAATCAGATGATGAATAGCCATTCAAGATTCAATGACGGAGGTCAAATGATGCATGGTTCACATTCAGAAAGTTCTCCTAATATCCATCATAATGGGCATAGTTCATTCAGCAGTCACAGGCATTACAATGGCCACTCTCAAATTGGTTCATCCAGTAATACCAATGGCCATGGGTCAGAAACTAATAAACCATTAACACTAGAGGGAAGTAAAGACCAACACAGTGAATCAGGAAATACCCAAAGGCAATACGACAGTAAATTTTCAAACAATGGTGACATTCCAAAGCCTATACCCCTACCTCACAGTAGTGGGCAAAGGGGAGATGTAACAGAAATAGGAGATGCAGGAAAAACTAAGGTCTTCAAAACAGAGGCTCCAAGACAAAGCCAAGCAGTATTTGTAAGTCCTCTAGCAAATGAGGATGTCCACATTACACAAGCTTCAGATGGTGGAGGAATTCCAGCTCAAGCAATTTTCCAACCAGGAGATCTTGTTCCAGGGACAGACGGTTTTAGAATACCCGAAGGATTCAGAGGTAGAGTAATAGGTGACAGCAGATCCATTGCAGGTGACGAAACCCTTGCTATTGCATCACCAAATAATGGAAATTCTCAATCACAAACTGTAGTTGTAACTCCTGGCACAGGAAAAGTTAACTACACCAGAATAGTACGTCCGCCCAATGGAAAACCAGTAGTTCCTGCGTATGACGACTATGACAATCAAGAAGATTCAGAAGAGGAATTTGATGTCCCATCTAATGTAAATAGTCAAAGAGTTCAACCACAAAGAGGTTCAGATTCATATTCCAGAGGAGATCAGCCAGTTTACAGTTGGAACAAGCCAAACACTCGCAATGCAGAAACAAAACCTCCAAATTTGTATAAAGAAGAGGATGACTTTGATGAAGATGAAGATGAGGATGAGGAAGATGAAATAGAAGATGATGAAGCAGAGGAAGAGGTGCAACCATCAACTCCATCACCCCCAATTCCCAATAGCTATGTGTCTGTAACAAAAAGTGTTAGTGGACAATTGAACCCTATCAATTTGCCACAAGCAAAATATGATAGACAGTTTCCAAATGAAAATAGTGGACTATCAGGATCAAATTCTGGAAAGTTTGCTCATACATATTATACCAAATCATCAACTTGTGGTTACTTCACATTTTCTTGTAATGTAGTATTTGGATCAAATGGAAGAGCAAAAATATGTAAACCTCGTCCACCTACAAATCCAGATGGCTCCCCATGTTGTTGCTAATGTTTTGAAGCTTAAAGAACAATGCATTCCTCATTGAGTGCTTAAATTTTGTACTAATTGTTTATAGCATTTATGAAATTTCTTTACCAACATTTTTTTCTGTCAATTCAGGGTGCTATGGTCAACAACACTTAAATCATTAAAACCGCCATTAGTGATAAATTATTTAATAGGTTTGATGAATGAGAATTTTTTTCTAAAAATCTTGTATTTCATTAAAAAAATATTTAATATAAGCTCACAAGACTGTATTTCTTTGAATGACTCTGCAACAATTTAAAAGCGGGCTACATTTTCTGAATGATGAAAATGGAAATCTTGAAAGAAAATGCATGTATCATATGGTGTCACCAATGTATGTTCATTTGTTAATCATAAATTTTTTCATATCAAGAAATACTATTGCACTTTATTACCATTTATGTCAATATTCCTCAAACCACATATCATTACTGAAACAAGAATAATGCACTATAGGAATGTTCCTAAGGAGTAACAGTATATAGTTCTCCGTATGGACAATTATTAAGATGCTCATGGGCCTATAAATTGGTCTTAAGGGCCTGAAAATATAACAACCCGATACCCCCAACAAAAGTATGCCAAACATGCCTTAATTGCCTACATAAAATATATTTAAAGAGGAAAAGTCATAGATATAGCTAGAAATATATCCTTTATTACATTCTCACGCGCACACACACACACACATAAAACAGCTGTATTTTTACAATCACAGAATATGATAAAAATAACACATTGTAACAACCATCAAGACATAAAACAAAGTCCAAGTTATTAGACTGCCTTTAATCAAACATTAGGTCTGAAAAATGAGGACTCAAAAATGTTATGAAACTGCACCAAGCTCAATTTTCATCATTTGTAAAGTCAACCACACATCATTCTGCTATGTCAACAGTATTCAAAGGTATTATTGCTACCTATGGCACTTAAAAACTTCTCCAGACTGGGTGCACATGATCACAGAAATGGAATGACTACAAATTAGGCATCCAATGCATTAATAGCATAAAAAAGACTTACTCATGATGTTCGAATTCGGCATGGATGGAAAAAGAAAGACTAAATATGGGAATACTGAGTGTGGATTTTGATTTTCTAACTGTGATTTTTACAAATATAGTTTGGAGATTAAGCAGTGAACTGCTAGTCAACAAGGAATACAATTTCAAATTTAAGGCCCCATCATATATTGAAGAGCTTCGTCTCATAAGCCTGACTATTAAATTCATGAATGAATTCAACTTGTGCATATAAAAAATAAATACCCTTAGTAACTTTTCATTAACCCTTCGTGCAAAGATATATGTGACATGGGTTTGCTTCAATAATGGCAAAACTTTTTTCTGAGATCAAAACGTGATAACACACTTTCCACCCTAATACTGACACAATCAAAAACACCGGAAAGAATTAAAAATAATAAATACAAATAGAACAACCCATGAATATGATGCAATTAGTGGATAATATATATAGAGATCAATACCATAAGCACCAAAACCTAGAAAAGACTAGCAAAAAAAAATTAGAAAGGACAATTCAATGTATAGAAAACATTCAGTTACACTATGCTCATTATTATCTATCAATAATGCAAATAGCTGTGGAAGATTGCCTATCTTCTCAAGTCAACTAATGATTCGTGATCACAAAATCACTAAAATGCTCAGTTCACTTGACATGACGCCAATAAAAACCAATGAAAACATAGCATTACGGTATTGCACAACTAAAACCAGAGAAAACTACAGACTGTGTTTTATGCTATTGGCACACACCTCAAAAAAATGTCAAGAAGATGCAGCATGTATACCCTATCTTTTTAATGGTATAAACAAACATAAACTTAAAATATCCTACATGATTATCGGATCTATGGTAAATACGTAGTCAAATTATTCAGAGCCTTAAAAAATGGCATTTGAACAAACATAATCCATGACTAACCCTTTCACAATGAATTAAAGTTTTGCACTATTTATGAGGGCATCTTTAAAAGATCCATAAAATATTTTGCTAGATTCTCTGATTACCCTTAGGAGACTTACTTTTCATATTTGCTTATATACATTTTAAACCAGCGATTCAGGGTAATGCTCTTAACATTTTTTCATGATAATCACTATGACAAAAAAACTGATATTGTTGACTTAATGATTAAGAATTTTCAAATTACCTTCTCTTGGGCTGTAACATGTAAGAAGTTAATGACAAGGTGACTTTGGTAACAACATTCATTACATAATCTAATCAAATTTTCTCACAAAAGACTTAATGTATGAATACTTAAAAACTGACAAAAATTTTCTCACTGGCTCAAGGTTCAAATTATGCCTCAGGTAAAGGTACCAAATGGAATTTATCCTTAGCTTTAGGAGCACACTGAACACACTTCATAAAAATGGAAATGTGAACCTCTTTTGAGAGATCTAATATAAATTTACATCTGAAATGAAAATCTTGTAAATTACTACTCTAACTAAATAAAGACTACTAGGTAAAAATAAACATGCCCTGTTCCATTGAAATCATACAATAATTCTTATTATCAGCAGAGCATAAAAATAATATGAAAAGCAGCAATGTTATCATCGCACCACATATACAACTTAGGCATCTTTTCATTACAATATTAAAGTGAAAAAATTGAGTAACCTCGGTAATTTTCTCAGAAGCATATTATGAATTTGTAAGAAGTCAGAAAATAATGACTGTAAGACCACAGCATGTGAGAATAATTATTTCCATCACAAACTTCAAAATGGCAAGAAAATTCTATGCATCTTAAATTCCAAGATATATGTATTACCTTGGAATCTTCAATTCTTATCACTGGAACACTTGAAATACCCTTAACATTAGAAATTGATAGATGATTATATAAACCTGACTTTCTTATTTGATTCTTTCATAAGACAGGAACCACCCTGTTACACACAGAAGTGTCATTCTTCACATCAGACCAGGAGAGTTAGCAGTTACATTTTTATGAAATAACCCAAAAGACAGATATCCACAATGGGAATACCCTTCAATTCCCTTCAAGAAAAACAATAATTTTGATAACAAAAATATTCTATGACAGCTAAACTTTTAAACACTTTGCCGAAAAAGAATTTCCTTCATAATATTCTAATACCTTTACAGAGCACGTTCTGACTATGCATTCAATGAATTTTTGGTCAGAGCTATTGAAATATAAGAGAGAAAAGTTAATTTATAACTTTATGAAATGCCATATTGAAATAAATGATGGTCTGAACTAACAAAAGACAAACTTACAAAACATTCAGTAAAATGAAGCACATGACCCTAAAAAACGTTCACCACTCCTAAAGATCTCTGTGATATCAAACTTTAAAATTAGTGGAAAGTGTGTTACCTTCAACATTTATTCATATGCTTGACATTTTACTCACCAAGAATTACAAGGAGATGTGATAACTACAAAAACCAGTATTAAAAGATATCCAATTTTTTTTGCATCCAATTTGTAAAAAAAAAATAAAGGAAGTCCATTAAAAGTTGAATTTAAAAAATTTGTGCCATGAAGAATAGAACCAAACAAATTAACAGTAATATCAAGTATCAAAATAAGAATCATTTATAAAATATACATCGTCACACTTGACATAATAATGAAATTAATAGTTGTACAAAATGCAAATGTCTTTGCTGGCATCCACATGTACAGGAAAATATTCCATTTTCTATAAATCCATTATTAACTAACCTATACTTATATCAGTACAATTTCTTAAACATGTATAGGCCATATTTTACAGCCATTTGCTATCAATCTTCCTGGTTTCCTTGAAAAGTATATGCTATAGCAAAATGAGAGTTCATTTATTCAAACATCCCATTATTGCTATATCCTACTGTAGTTAATATTTCACCTTATCTATTCAATTAAATACCATTTAAACAACATTACACATGTCGTATAAAGCAATACATTACAGGGTACTTTGATAAGACAGATGATTTTACCATGATTACAGTATAATCACCAAAGGTATATTACAGGTGATAAAGAAAGCAATCATCTACACAAAGAACCCCTAAATAGGTAGCATAAAAGTGTGTACACAAGAGAATCTTACCAATTATCCAATCACGATAAAATGGGAAATATCAAGAATTTCATAATTTAGGCACACAGCCAATTCTTGTTGCTACCTTCACTGGTATGGATGGCTACAGATGAGACAAACATCAGAATCAGTAATGGATAGAATTTTTATTACCCCTGTTGACTAGGCCTGCCGTCAGCAAATCATCGTCATCTCTTTCGCCGTCTTCTGGGACAGTAATTTCAGCAATTTCTGGATCATCCCTGTGATCAATCACCGACTGACAGCACGAATGAGGGTACATTGCACAATCACAGCCCTGGTCCCTTGAATTTTCAAAAGATCAACCAGATCAGTGACAGAAAATTTTACAACAATCCATACCATTAAACGTAAAAAAATTAAATAATATGTATTCACACCCAGAAATAAATTTCAGAAAAGTTGCTACATGCAATTCTTGGCAAATCAATAATACATATCATCATAAGAAATCCATTTTATTTTTCAAAAGAGAAAAAAAAGCAGGAAGAAAAGCTGCAAATGTAAAGTGCCTGTGGAAAATCAAAGGAGTGGAATACAAATTATGGATACATTGTAAAAAGCTTCACTTTGTCATAGACAAGCATACCCTGGAACTACCAAACACTCAAACTATTGTGACCAACACTTCTAAAATAGCATATGCAACTAGTTCTCAAAATGGTACATACGACCATAAAAGAATTCACCAGCAAGTCAAAACCAAGACATCAGTTTATGTTTTTAAATTCTCCCATAATATAATCACAAATTATATCTGCGGCAGTTTGTATTGATTTTATGTGACTGTAATACATGTATAACTAATTACTGAGAAGAGGCAACTGATGTCAGTTACTATTGTCAGTATGTGTGTGACTTAGCAGGTTAGATGGATCAGGGAGAAGAGACCAAGTTTAATGAAAGAACTGAATGGAAAGCATACGTAACATAAATTGAGGTAGTATGAGACAGAATGTTTCCAAGGAGTCAAGGAACAAACTCATTCACAAAGTCATTAGAATCCAGGCCATCAGGAGCCACCCACCAATTCATTTTCTAATCAGAATGCAATACGGCTGGCGAGATGCATGCATGAAAATTAATGGGATTCATAGTCATGAAGGAGAGTGAGGTGTCTTAATTTATGCAGAAGCATTGTGGTAATTCCCCTCCCAAAATAATCACACCACTAACTTAAAATTTATTATTGATAGAACACAACAAATTACATGTTTTCAGCAAACTTTGGACAAAAACAACTTGTTTCATCCAAAAGAGTCATATATATAGCTTAAGACATAGATTATGATATCACCACAAGACTTTCACAGTGTAGCATGTGTATACAATGAATTATTTTATTAAATGTAACACTATATTTTAAACAAGTAAAGTTGTCACAAGAGAACAAAATGGTAAAGTTACACTTTGTCTTGTGATAAAGTATTACTGAGCTACGTATCTAAACACATTCTATACAAAATTATCTAAAACCTCTTTTCACCCTCATGTGAGTATTTTGAATACAAGTTTTAAAGTATGCGTAGTAACAGTAAAAATGTTATAAATTTTTTATTAATAGAAAATTTTGACAACTTTGAGCATAATAAGGATAACTTGAGTTTTTTCACTTTTGTGTGACAATTCAACAAGTCTTTGGACATTTCCAGAAGAAAATAGTGAGAATAACACATGCTACCTTTCCTTTCTTACATTCGCCTAAATATATACATACCTTGCAAATTCTAGTATGCACGTTTTCTTCCCTTTGACTAATTGGAAAATAAAACAATGGAACAACATGTGGCAGAAAGATTTCCATTAGATAATTATTTCACTATTTTATCTTTTGCCAATCATTAAATGTCATGGAAATCGTACCAAGAGATGGCCTCCTGCTTTGTTTTTCATTTCTTAGGCATGGGTGCTCTACCTTCAGGTATAATTTATTAAGAAAATAATAAAATGCTGGAATAGAAAACCTATCATCCATGTACTTCCTTGTGCCACCCGAGTGAGGAACTGTCAAAATCTTTTATTGAAGAATGCCCTCTGAATATTAAAGTACCCTTGGAACTATACTGGTAAGAAAAAAAATAACAGGTTATTTTCACATTCACCACAAAGAAAAGAAGCAGGAAAATGAAAAATCATAGTTCAGTTTGCATGAAACCAAAATGCAATGAACATTGAGTATGAAAACAAATGTAGTAATTTCCACAGACTCATGAGATTTGAAATAAATTTGCATATATGCAAATAAATGTGTACCTATTTTCTTTTAAGTGTTTTGTTTAAATTGTTTCAACTTGTTGCTAGAGCACCCATGAGGAAAAATTATTTTGGAGATATGTAGAAGAAAAATACAAAAATCTCTACCATGATTTCATTGCCCTATATAAATTTTATATTATATATTGAATTATATCTTCACCAGGATTACCCAGCATTTACATACTTTTTCATCAGTATCAACATTATTTTTCTTAACAATAATCAACTATATATTAACATTTTTATTGACTTTAATCAACATTATTATTATTAACTGCAACATGAATAACACTTGGCAGATTTTCACACTGACTCTCACTAACACAATCATTATACCAGAACTCAGACCAGCCTACACACCAAATACAATAGAACCAAAGCTGCAGCTTAGGGCCAAAAACAATGGGACTAAATTTGTACAATAAACTACCCCATAAATACAAAGATATAACAGATATATCCCTGTTTAAAAGTCAAATAAGAAAATATTTTTAATTGGAAAAAAATATTTTGGTGTGTCCGAATTCATCAGTGACAAATTATGACCTGGAAGTGTATATGGTGTGTACATAACCTAACCTATGTTGATTCCTTTGCATATGTGTTTCTATACTCTGTGTACATGTACATATATCTTCCTATGGTATGTCCTATATTGTTGTCAAAATCAATCCTTCAAAAAATAAATAAATAAATAAGCCATAAACATACACAAGAATTTTTCTTTTCATCACACTAATAATGGACCCACATCACTGGCCATCAAAGTTCATGATTTAAATCATTCCAAGGGTTTTCTTGAAAAATTTTTAATCAATGCATGTACATTCATACAACACAAATGTAAGGCTCATTGACCTCTGTTTAGTGAGATTGGCATACTCACAGTGTACTACACTTTAAATACTGTATACAGCATTTATTACAGTTTTTATTTAAAAAAGCTTTTATTTTTTTCTGTATATTATAGTTTTTATGAAGAAAAATTTTTGAATGAACTAAGATCTAACACTAAGATATTGATAGGCACTGGATTAGGTCTGGTTACCTTATCCACAAAAATCATCAGGAATACTATATACATATATCTCTTCAAAGACTCAAATCGCAGTTGGACCAAAAATGAACATTTTATACCAGGTGACATTAGAAAGATATATCACATCAATATATTTAAAAACAAGTAAAAAGGCTCTACAGAACAGGTGCTATTATAGAGTGAATGACTATCTGAGAGAAAATAAATATGCATTATGATATGATTGTTAGTTGTGCTAATCAGTTGCTTATGACGAGGTTTTCCGATGCATATGTGATTGTTTCTACTTTCTGTCAAATGTGATTATGTATTTGGTGAATTTGAACAAGTCCTATATCAAGGTATGTTATGTAAGTGTAATTCATGTGACCTTTGAACAATTAAAATATAATATATTATTTTAAAAAACCTTCATGAAAGATTGCCATTAAAGGATTTTCACTTAAGACAGGACTTAGAAAAACAAACATGCAAACGAGCTCTTATTTTCAACATGGAATCTCTAACTAATCAAAAATAATTTCAGCAGCACACCATGCATAGAATAGATAATTTATCAATTCTGGAAAAGTAAGCATAATCAAAATTGGAGGATCCGAAGAGAAAATAAAATCTGTGATCTCCTTTGATTGGTCAGAATTTACATATCAAGTGCGTTTCTTAACTTTAATAAATAAAGTTCTATAGTATGCTGAGAGTTCAGTTTGAGCCATTGTATTCATGCTAATCCCCATTTATTTTATTAAAAGCATCTTTTAAACACGAAAAGGACATGTAAGTTTTGCATTCAATGCCTAAAAGTATGGTGACAGTTGAAATAAAAGCCACTCAATTAAAGGTATACATTAATGCTATGGTAAAAATCATTTTAATTAGATTTTTGTCTCCTGATGCGCAGGAAAAATATTCCAATTTGGACTATTCACATCAACTGTGTTACTTTTATTGCCTACATTTCAAAACACTATCAAAATTACATCTGATGGGATAATTTACAGAGTATTATCACTCTCAGTGGACGCTTCTCGAACAACTTCAACACCACATTAGAACTTTATGAAGTCAAATTTCACCATTTCCAAAGAAGGTGAATGAAAACCATTCACATATTCCATGTGCAGTAAAAGCAGAACCATTTGTGAGTTATTTCTTTTAGGGAGATAATTAGAAAAACGAAGGAACAACCATATACATACTACTTACTCTGAACTCCTAAGTATACATGGATGGTTTTAGGCCATATAGAGCATTTGAATATTAGAAATATCACAAAGGATAACGATATCAAATTTTAAGAATAATGAACCGTGTCAACCAGGCTTGGCTTTTTACTGCATAGAGCTTCAAAGTTTCATCCACTCTAACCACTGTTTCTGGATACCCCAATTCACGTGATGGGTAAAAAAAAACCACATAACATAAAATACACACACATACACACAAACACCATCTACCTTGTTAGAACTACTCTTTTAAACAGAGCATTCACTCCATGGGGCCTGGAAGGGTCATTTCTTTTCGTGAGGAGGAGAGATCAGGAATGGGGGTTTCGAGAAGAGAATCTCGTCTGCAAAGAGATGGAAAACTCCATTTGAATTTGACATGGGAGGTGGGGAGGGCCAAAAATATTTTGGCAAATACAAAAGATCTTTCCTGAATACAATTGACACACGATCTTTCTCATTGATTTAATTTTTTTTACTTAAACCAACTAGAGCAAAACAATTGAAAGCAATTGACTAGGGTAAGTTTTTGTATAGTTGAAGATCTTAAAAAGTTCAACATAATGAATAAAGAAATGCACCATAATTTGGCTTATGGGATGCAATGGGTAACATTACAAGAAACATACAATGTACTATGATTATTTTAATGCATGAACTAATGAACAGGTAGTCCTTAAATATATTTACTTGGACTGAGCTAAATAATTCTAAGGAAAAGCATATCATTGGTATGATTTATAAAAAGATCAAAATCAATACATACTTCAAAAATCACCCAACACTAAATAAGGTATTATCAACTAGAAGCTACATGATATATTAAATTTAGTCTCTAAATATTATATACAAAGGTTAATATGTTATGCCCAGCTAAGTATAGGGAATGCTACATAGAACACATTAAATTTCAAATCATAGGCTACTCTTAAAATGCAGCTCACCATACAAAATGTATCACTTCAAGGTAAGTAAATTTTGTTTGACAAAGAGTACTAACACACTAATGATTGAATCAAATACCCTGCCCAAGATATAATGGAAATCACAGTTGGTTGAAACCTAATCACTTCTCTTACAGCAAAAATGGGAAGCCTTGCGCATCTACAAATAAGAAATAAATGTCATGTGTACCTTTGAAAAGGTCTGCACAATGTATATGATCCCCAACAATATAGGCAACCTGAACCTGGCCATGAAAGGAGTAGTTACATATAGGGAGAGAAAATTTTAATTGACATCCATTTAATTTTTTAATTAGTAAACTTTGTAAATATGCACATAAATCACAACTGTTAAAATAATAATCAGTAAAGGAAACCAATTCTTTAAAGAGGAGAAATGTTCTGGTGAAGGAGAAATTTGGAGAAATCAGTTTTGGAGTTCTGAATGAATTCTCCTTTCTTAAAGAAAAGAAAGGCACAATTGTACTTTCACACAAATAATAATGGACACAAGGCATTCCACAGCACTTAGGCGTGATCAGATGCCTGATGCTATGGTACAGTGAAATAAGTTGCACCGATTAAGAATCAGAGAAAAAGTACAATTGTGGCTTTCTTATCTTAAGTATTTTAGTATTTTTGTTTATAGGGTGCATTGACGACTGCGGTCATTTAGAACTCATGTAGAATCTCATGGAAAAAACCCCATTGGACAAACACAACACCCATGCCATGGGCGGGACTTGAACCCGCGACTTTGGATTAGCCAGCAAGCACACTATCACTAGGCTAACTCCTGCCGGCTATTGTTCTAAGGAAAAGAATATTTAGCGTCTGCAGGCAGTGAAGGAAGGAACAGTAGAATTTGTATTGGGCAAAGTGAACATTGGCAGACTTGCTCATATGTTCCATTGCTCATTATTCTGTAACCTAAATGCTCAGGGAATTGAAGATGATGAAATTAACACCCCATATTTGCACAATTCTAAAGACTGTATTCCACTATGCAATGCTATCGCAGATTAGATTGCTTCCAATCATTTGAGCTGACTACAACTCAATATTAAACTATTAAGATTGGAATCTGCATGATTGAAACATACATTGTATAAATTAGGAATAAAAAATGTACAGTTGTGGGGGCACTGGGGAGCCAGGAAAAAAATGAACACCTAAGCCCACAAAGAAATTATGAAACCAGATTGGCTGCTCCTGTGCCCAATCATATTCCCCCAATTGCAAGGAAATGGAACATTTTCTAATCATTGAGGGGGCAATCTCAAACATATCCTTTCCACCATTACCACTGATTATTCAGACAGACTGCAATCATTGAAATTGTAATTGTGTAGTGGTGTATGGCTTTAAAATAAATCTCCTTTTTCATGAAACTCCTTATGAGAAAAAATATCTACATGTTGGAAATCTAAGACATTGCAGTTTATATACTACAACGGCATTGATGCTTTTCACAATCCAATTTAGGTCAATCGTAACAAGTCATGCCAACATTTTGTGAGTTGAGATAACCTCTTAAAAAGTCCTCATTTCTTAGAGATAATTTTGATAAAAATTTATCTCAAACAGAATCTTACTATGCACGTACCTACATTGGTAAGTTTAAATATCTATATTATGCAATTCAATTAAAGTCGAATACATTGCTTCCATCTGTAAGGCGAACCCCCTTTTTATCAGAAGTCCAGAATGGAAAAAAACATTCTCTTCGATTGGTAAAAATATGGTATATACAGTGAAACCCCTCTTTTACACTTTTGGGGGGGACAATGGAAAAAGTGTAAATCGGGGGAAAATGTCAATCGAGGGAAATCGTAATTTGCAGGAAAGGAAAGCAAAATTATATCCAAATACTACATAATATTACTATAATTATATAATTTACATAACAGGTGATGGGTAATGAATTAACGAATAAACAATAGTTTTTTATATTTAT
>WURS02000015.1:3078955-3111084 GCA_011762765.2 Rhinocypha anisoptera | reverse complement strand
CTAACCCAAAGGTCGCGGGTTCGAATCCCGTCCAGGGCATGGATGTTGTGTTTGAGCAGATGGGTTTTTTCAATGAGTTGAAGAAGTGCAAAATGACCATAGCCGTCGAAGCACCCTATACACAAAAATACTACTTCTACTACCCCGAACATCTACAACTAGATTCAGATGTGAGTAATTTTTTTGAGTAGCAGTTTTTACAGGGGGCTTGGCAGTGTCTTCTACCGTGTGAATTTTCACATTTCGTTTGGTTTTCCCTTACCTAGAAAGTCAGCCTTAATTTATTCACAAAAGAAATTTTTAGTTTGTAGAAAAACGGCAGGTAAAAGTGGTGGATATTAAATTTAATCTACATTCCCTATAAATTCCTCTTGGTTCTTCGACCGGGAAAGACATTCAAGAGAGGAATTCATTTACAACATACGAAGGAAAAGCAAGAGATCTAGTGGAGCTTTCTGTCTGAGCAACAACTTTATTTTAGAAACCTCCATTTCTCCAGGTCTATATATATGTTTCACATGAAAAATGTACCAACTATGTAAATAAGGTGTTCATGTAATTGTTTTTAAAAAGTGTATCCTGGAGAGAATAGTATTATATGGGCATTACACTTGAATTCGAATTTGGAATTAAAATAAGGAAATCTCATGTTATAGAACTGCTAGCTAAATTATTACAGAATCCTTCTCAAAATATTTTTTCTGAATTAGTACAGTTATTTTTTCAGGCATCGTATTGGATCCTAAACTTCAGAAGTTTTAAATATTTTAGTTTAGGCTACCGGTGGCGTTATAGATAATCCACTTTCATTCGTGATCAGTAAACGTTATACAAAAATAAGAAGAAAAATTTATCTTCTTCCATAGTGATTGGCATTATTCATATTCTATTGCATTGGAGTTCATCTAATATTTTGCTAAGGGCAGAATTTGGTTTTATGCAACCCATTGAATATTTTATTGGTGAATTATTGTTGAGCTACGATATTACTAAGTGCATTTTTATGATATTTAATCCTCCATTTAGTATTAGCGATGCTAAAGTTCATCATATTTGTAATTCACGTTCGAGTTTAGAACGTGTCTTCAAGAGCCCTTGAAGCTCGCAAAGGCCAAGAGTGTACGCGCCATTTTTATCTGAAGAGCGCGTTTCGCAATGGCTCAAGAATTTGTTTGGCGAGGACATTGCCTGAACCCTCGACCCGGCACTCGACGGCACTTTCCCATGTCCTCGCCTGGGCACCTAATTCAAACATTTTCGTGCTCTCCGGTAATGATAGCATTTTCCGAAAAAGGAGAGGAAAACGATTAATTTTTGCGCCGACGCACAAGTTGAGCGAGTAGTTCGTCAGCGGACGGCGAATCGAAAAAAAAGAGGGAATGAAATAAATCGTAGTTGACCCCACTTGCCGTCTCGAAGAGCGGGGTCACGGCCGGGGATTGTATTGTGCCCGGGGGAGGGGGATTCTTCTGCTTGGGATCCAGCTTGAAGCTGAATTGAAGGAAAAACTGCTTCGTGTCTCGATTCCAATGTGTCCAGAATTTCCCCTCGCACTTGTCCACCTCTCGGCTTGGTACCTGCAAAAAGAAGTCATCCTGAATCACAATATGCAGGTGAGAAAACAAATAGGAACATGACATGAAGCTTTTAGGCAGTGGAAATTAACAGAAGTTAGACTAGAAAAATGAACCATTTGACTAAGTGATTATTTTAAGGAAATTCTATTCTTATAGCATGACCTATGTCATTCTGATGAAAAAAAACCAAGCTTGTGTGGACCGTAGTGATAACGTGGACTTCTGTAATGATATGTACATGTCTTTCATTTATCTATTTATCATCATTAACGCCTTAGGTTAGGCCTAAGGAAAGCCTACGGATAACTTCTAAAAGCATCTACCTACCTTTTTCATTCTTATAAATGAACTTCTATCTCTTATAGTCTCGCATTTTCCATTTAAAAATTTTATTTGGGTCTATGTGCTTTTCTTGACAATGACTATTATTACTAATGGAAGAGAAGAACACAAACTTTGAGGAATTCACTAAATATATTTATTCACTCACGACCATGGTTTCGATAGTCAAATCTGGTAACTATGCCACCCATCGGGAGCGAGCAAGAGTGGCATAGTAACGAGGGTTTGTAAAAACAGCTTTATTTTCTCAAGTTATTTATCAGTCCAAAGCTCTCAAGAATCGTTGGCTGGCGCATCTTCTTTTGGTGGATCACGTGCATCTCGTTGTCTAGCCGCTTTTGTGTGTCTCTTTTGAGCTAAGGGTTGCAGACTTGTTGCTGTGCGTGTTGTGATCGGCTTGTTGTAGTTGGCATCGGGGAGAAGAATCATGCGTTTGACCTTGACACAGTCTGACTATGCACGTACATAATGAGTTACAATGTTGTGCGCGGCTGCACTGTAGTTTGTCGCTTTGCCTTTGGGACGTGAGTGTGACAATCGAGTGTTGCTCAGAAATACAGACTTTTCACGACTTTTAACAGTCACATAATATTGGCATAGTAAATTTATTTTGTATTGAATTTTGTCGGGACCGAGAAAAAGTGGTATAATAGCGAGAGTGGCATAGTAACGAGATTTGACTGTATATTGTATTATCGTCATACCTGAGCGAAAGATATATTTAGTGGAATCTACAAAGTTTGAGTTCATCTCTTCCTAAATGGAACAGTTCCAGCCCGAAACTGTGAAACTTATTATTACTAACGTGGTAGAATAATACTTTTTCTTTATTTATTTTACAATTACCCACACACAGCACTAAGCAGACAGAAGAACATTTTTATAACAAGGATGAAACACACATCCATGCCCTAAGTGGAGAATGAAAATCCACTTACCTGGGGCTTAAATTGACAACCTCCGGATTGGCAGACAAGGACATTACCCCGCCGCCACAGAGGCCAGCTTAATTTAAAATGTAGCAGTTTCAGTGATGCTGGTGATTCTGCTACAGGAATGGTAGACTTAAAATAATTAACCTTAGGTTGTACAGCTAACATAATACCTTGCACTTAGTAATAAATGGGCATAACCAGCCCAAGAGTAGATTAATCTCAGAATTGAAAGGAAATTTTAAAAATCAAAAAAAGCACTTTCAAAGAGACTTCATAACTCATCCAAGGAGTAGATATTTGTTTTTAATTATTGTCATGAATACATTCATACCTTGAAAGCAATGGTTTCATATGGTTCTGAAGCAAACAACAGATACTGCCATTTGCGATCAGGTGGTTCTACCTTCTGTTCATATGCTGACATAAAACGATGACGTGGGTTTATGCTCTCTGCTATCTCTGTAAAAACAAGAATGGCATTTGTTATGAATTGCAGAACATTCATCAATGTATAGATTATCGTGAAAATAATAGAACCCTCTTATAATTGATCATGAATCTGGGAGAAGATAAAAGGTTTCTTTTCCAGGACACAAAATTAAGCAAGTTAATACTACATATGTCAATGCCTTTGTTACAGGGATAAGGTCAAAAACCAGACTCTGTCAAATGTATTAAAAACAAATCTAAGAACTAAAAAGACAGGAGTTCAACCACTCTAAGCATAAACGGAACAAGACTTGTAAAATAAAGTCACTAACACAAAACTTCACATAAACTGTAGTATTATCTCATAACATACAGGGTAAATCATTTCTGAAGGTATGACATAAAAAGGATTTTTTTTTAAAGAGGAAAATTCACCTAGGATAAAGGTGAAGAGAAGAAAAGATCCCATTAAGGGTTAGAATAATCTGAAAATACAATTATAGAAGTCATGAAAGAGAGCTTTGCAAGTAACATAACTAATCCAACAGGTGGACAATAGCATCATGTGTAAAAAGGCTTTTACAGGGAAACAAAGAAAATTCAATAATCATAAGAAACAAAGGTAAGTAATCTCTGCAGAAGTTACGGAAGAGAGTACCAAAATGTCTAACTGACAAATAACAGCAGTTGGAATGTTGTTGCAAGGAAATCAACATAAATATCAGGAATAAATTCACAGAAAAACTTCAAAAGATTGTGATATAACACTTCTGCAACAATCCACATTTCTCATCAGGGTTAAACGAGAAACCCCAGGGTTGCCACGCAAAATGCTAGGGGTTCCTTGAGAAACCAGTGGCAAATAAAATGAAACAGTGGAAGAAAATAATAAAAGTTCTTGGAAAGGGATAAATGAGTTTGTGTAAATCCTCTTTCACATGAAGACAATAAATCATGACACTCAGGGTATCATGATATTAAATCTCAATAGAGTAACAAGGCTATATAATAATTACTATGCATGGGTTTCCTAGAGCACGGATCTCAAGGGTTATGCAAGGGCTGGAGAGGTTGATAAATTCTGCTATAATAAAGACTAATTCTATAATTTATATGATACAAATTGAGAAATGATGGTTGAAGATAAATATGCAGTAACATGATCAGAATGTATCTAAGTACTGTTTCATGTGCCAAAACCTCTTACAGACTTACTCAATGATAAGTGTGAGGTGAACGCAAAGATGAAACCAAGTCCTTGATAGTGAATTCTTTTAATATACCTATTATATTTTGACAGCTCTAAAATCAGACACAACAGAAAAAATAAGAACTTTTTAAGGCACTGAGAGGTATATAGAGATTACGCTCGAGGCATCCTGCTTGATAGAATCAGAGCACTGAAAGTGAGACAGAAACTAAAATTAAGCAGCATTGTGATACCAAATTAAAATGAAACTTGCAGGAACAGAGTAATGTGACCGAAGAAACATGGAAATATTGAAGAAAACTTTTCAGAAAACCATTTCAGGCTTCCATAGAGCAATGGGACATGCTATATGAAACAATACTTGTCCTACAATGGATGTGGTTTAATATGATGTAAAGTTAGTGGGATGGTTTAGAATAGACTTAACCTGACAAGAACGAATGCACCACTTTTGAATGTGATAAACCAAAAGATAAATAAAAATTTCAATAAATAAATAAGACAAAATCACAGTGAATATACCAAAATGTAATTTTACAATGTGATGAATCAACCTTATTAAGTCAATATAAAGAAATTAAACTCAATGTCAGCTTGGAGAAACTGTAGAACTACATGAGGCCATCAACTATTGATCACCATGCAAAGTGAGTATGTACACTTTGTGGATTCGAGAGAATTGACCTTGGCTGAAGGAATGAATTCAAGCACTAGCATCACTAGGCATCTGATAAGTACCAGGTGTCCAAATCCTTCTATCCAATTTGATCGAAATAATACACCTATAGTGTTCTTTGTAAGGGTTAACACATATGTCAATACACAACTGGTTTATAAACCAGGGAGAATTTTGACTTAAAACCTTAGTAATAAAATTAATACATCACTAGACTCATTCCAATCTTGACCAGTAAACTCATCAAATACCCTTTCAGCACCTTTTGGGGGTTTTTAAATTACTCATCGCCCGACTCATTGGATTAATTACCTGGGTAATCGATTTGAAATAGAAGACTCTGCTGCCCTGTTTCTGGTTCTCTCTGCTTAGTTACCCGATAGCCAGGCCGACCGATTTTGACAAATTTTTTTGGTTCTACTCGTGGTTTTTCTGGAGCAGGCTGAAAAAATATTAGCACGTTAGAAAATAATAACAAATATAGGGTTAGCAATGTTAACTATTACTTAGAGGAAGAATGGAAGGAAACTTCATATAATCTTAAAATACTAAACTATATACTTGGAAAAAAAAGAAACTAAATAAAAAACTCATAGAAAAGTGGCCACAGGTTATTTCCCACTGAGGAGTTGGTTTTATCAAGTAATAGATTTTTTAAAACTAAATGTACGAAGAGTTGAAAGTATGAAACCTGTGCTGGAGACTCTTTGGCTTCCTTCGCGGCTCTCCTTGCAAGGTTGGCCTGATGTTTTTTACCCTGAGTATGGGCCAAGTAACTACCTTCATTGTTATGAAGTGTGAGGCAAAGCTTACATTCATATGACCCTGGAAACATAAAAGTTGTCATTAAATTAAGCAACTATCCAAAAGAAGTATTCCAGAGAAATATATTTTCCGAAAAACACCAACCTAGATGATTTTTCATAAAATATGGATCTTTGTTTAAATCTATAGTTTCCAAAGCCAATTGTCGCAATCTTTCCCTTCGGTCTCGATTTGTTTCTGACCATGATGCCACTCCACCACCACCCGTTTTTCCGCCAGGTCTGTTTTGGAAATCCATTCTTCAAAATCTAAATCAAGTAAA
This sequence comes from Rhinocypha anisoptera, assembly GCA_011762765.2. NCBI lineage: Eukaryota > Metazoa > Arthropoda > Insecta > Odonata > Chlorocyphidae > Rhinocypha > Rhinocypha anisoptera. The sequence goes on along the minus strand of WURS02000015.1, from coordinate 3,104,828 downwards.
ATATGAAATTTGTTGAGGAAGTTCACTTCGAATTCATGGCGCTAGGTTATTCTAGTCAAGATAATATTTGCACCATATAGTAGAATATATGTAGTTATTCAAACCTTCTCGCCAAATTCTAATGTTTGTAGAAAGACTTAGTGAAAATTAATCGCCAATCATTACATGAGCCAAGACCGACAACACAAAGCTATGCGGCCAATATGGCGGAAGATAAAAGAGAAATGAATTCCGTAACTGTAACCGGGATATATGAATTACAATGTATAGAGAAATCTTGTAATTATTTTTCCCAGATATATCCCAAGTAAATCTCCTTATGTAATACCATCTTGATCTAGTTTAAGGCCTTGCGCGTTTTTATTACCATTAGAATTGTAATGACGATTTCAACAGATAGGATAAACCAAGTCAAATGATGGAGGAGTATGAAACAGAGTATAAGTTATCTACTAAGGCTACGTCGTCAATGAGAAGAATATAAAGACTTTTAAACACAGTGGCATGATCATTCAAGTAATTTTGTCACTTTAAACTCACTATTTATGAATGAAATAGGAAAGGTTCTTAACTATATTTCACAGTAGTAGTAATACTATAAATATAGCATGGCTAAATTTAAGAATGTAATGTACTCTTGGCTTACTGTACATCCATTGTATTCTGCTGAAGAGTTCGTTACTCATACCACTTGAAGTATTTTATTTTAATTGTGTCTGATAAATTGTAGTAAAATTGTAGGTAAACTGTATGCTTTTTTTGCACACTCATGTGTGCTTGAACATTTGACGAGGTCTATGTATTTTCTAAATACTTTGGATCAATGAAAACATCTAATCTAATAGTAATATGTCGACACAAAAGTGAAATAAACCCTGGTTGTTTATCCAATTAACTGAAATACATGGAAATATTTTTGATGAAAGAAAATAGTAGTAAAGAGACATATATAAAAACTAGATACTATTCGGAAGAGGATTTAAATACATTTTTACCTAGATCACTATGCTGAATGATTTTTAAGGCAAGGGCAAAACTTTATAGTGACACTTTTGGATATTCAAAATGAGCTGTTCAAGGAGAAATATTGTGTAAAAATTAATTGATTTTTAGGTTTTGGAATTGAGAGTTCCCTTGAAGCCACTTTGGGTTTCACATCTGTGTCCAACAGTCTTCAGTTAACAATGTCATTAAGGCACTTAATACAGAGGATTTTTAAAATATAAGATATGCTTGTGGATTTGGGTAGGTCTGAGCCCTTCTTTGTCACTTTGGATGTCCTGTTACATACTAATATGGCAAAATTTGTAGTAGAGTTACACTTGAGAAATTTTGGCAGCCCTAATGGTGCACTGCTATCAATGGCTGGGGTGAAGGGAAAGGGGTTCTCTTCAGGTTGGTTCTATGTCTTCCTCATAATCGGACTCTGGTACTAAACTTTCCCTCAGGACACAGTTCTAGATTTCTGTTTCAGGGATATTGATGAGGATGACTACTAATTCCATTTTTTCCTGGAGTGTTTTTTTCCTTAAGAAATCTATTAGTTCATTTTATTCCTGGCCTTGTCGATGCTGCTCCTCCAATCCCAGAAGCTGGCAGCATAATCTTGCCATCACAGCCTGACCTGAAATCTAGTGAAGACCACTGGTTTGAGGGCTGCTCTGATTTGGGGCTGTTCCATGAGCCTGAGAGTGGTTCCTCCTTTCACCCATAGCAGCAAATACCAATGTCTGTAGGGTCACTGGCAGAAAGGGCCAGCTGCTGGGTGTGGGCTGGAGTATAAAGCCCACAAGTGACATTAACACCTCTGATGTTGCAATATTTTTTAATGCTATAATTTTACATGAACTGAGGATTGCAAAGATAAGAGTATTATGTGAAGTTAATACCTAAAAATATCTTCTTTGTGATATCTTCAATTTTCCCAAGAGATCCCTAAAAATATTTGGCAAATATATATAAGGATGACAGCATAAAGATCTTATATCACTGTTTAGTTGGATACCGAGGAAATTGATATTTTTTGCAGAAACAATTTTATTTTTAGCAAAAACGTAATGTGCATAAAATGCCCATGTATTTGAGAAGAAATGTACAGTAAGTATAAACTTACCTGCTCCTTAGCATATGTTTGTCTATCACCACTCTTGAAGCCACGTGAATTACTCTGTGGCAGGTTGAGTACTCTTTGTGTTTCTTCCAGATGCATGTGAATATTATCTTTGGGGCCTCATTGTATAAACATTTAGTTAAGATATGCAATGAAGTTAATTTTATGGATTGAGATAAAATGACCCAACTCTATTAACTCTTTTTCTTGTGGAGATATATTATGTATTACCATATTGGCAATGGCACTGTACATCTCTGGCTTGCTAGTCATAGTACCCTTTCAAAATCTCAGGAAAATTTACAATGTCTTATTTTTCAAACTATCTCTTTTCCAAAAGGGTTTTAATGGATACTTTTTCATCCCTTATAAAGGTTTGTCAATCCACTAGTCATAATTAACTATTATGCTTTATGACTACTGCTAGACCTCTTTCCACTTTTTTGAGGTAATGTGACATTCAAAAGTCTTTGGATAAATTTGATTAACTAAAATATCATGAAGGAACAAAATGAAAGAAGTCAAAAAGCATGATGGTGGAATAAAAGCTGTTCTTTAATAAACTTTTATTGTTAATATTTCACCTCAATCATCTTTTGGTTTTGTGGGAGCTAGACTTGATCCCTCTCTGTCTCAGAAGAGAAAAAGGGTTGTTATGGAGTAAAGGTTCTTCTAATTTTTTTATCCTTTGGGAAGGAATTTATCTATTTTTCCACACACAACAGCTAGCAATAGATCCATCTGCTGCAGCATTAGAACGTGAATAGGAAAAAGTTCAAACTGGAAAGGGGTGTCATTCGTGAACAGTGTCCTAATCACCGAAATTATCATTGTTTCTACTTTCATGTTCAGATGATGCAGTGAGCCATTGAAGGAATGAGATATTTCATTTCAAGAGGCACACATTGAAAGTAGGTGTTTTGTACACAAATTCCATATATGGAATATTACCCGTGCTTAAAAATGAAATGATTTAGCAATTTTGGCTCATAACATGGTTATTTTGAAGCATGATGTGGCTGTTGACATAAAGAGGTTTTCTGGTAAATGACATTTTCAGTCAGGAAACCCACAAATTCAGACAGGTAAACCATGAATGAAAAATTGCCCCTGGTAAATAATGAATATCTTCTGTAATTGATAGTTTAACAAATAATGCCAGGTGAGTTACTGAAAACCTAACTAGCTTGCGTAAAAGTAATTTATAGAACTTGAATGCCGATAAGTCACCATGATCAATTTTGTGATTGAGCCAGATGTTAAATCAATTGTTTGCTTTTTAAATTGAAGAATTATTAATCTGAATTTTAATCACACACTCTCTTTAGATGTCCTTCTATCATTATTCATTGCATTTTTCTCTGGGGTTCCTCTTCCAATGCAAATGTTATCTTTGAATACAAAGTCGTGCATTGCTAATTGCAAATGCTAGTCAAGAGGCATTATGTAAACCATTATTCCATAAATTCAATAATATGCAAAATCTGTGTATTTAAATTAATGTATTCACATTGAATACTAATTTATCCAGTTATGAGAGTAACTGATGTTCAACAATATGAAGCTAAAAATAATAATGGCCTGCATTGTACAATTTGTGAGAACAAGGACTACATCCATTGGCACATGGGGCTAGAATTTTTTTTACAATAAGCTAAATGAACTCAGTTCTACAATGGATTTTTCACATTTCAAATGAAAGTTACCTACTTTTTTCAGACATTATTTTTACTCAAAAATTTTTCCGAACTTCCTTGAACATATATATAGACATATCCTCTACTTGATTCACAAACTCTGTGTAATCTAGTTTTTGGACAAATTGTAATTCAAAGAAAGAAGAACATTAAATGGTCTACTTTTTCTTCAAAATACTTACTAGTACTCTTCTTGGGACAATATGGTATTTATTTTATACTTGTATCTACTTTGACAAATTCATTCAAAATTTCTTGAATTTAAATAAAATAACTAGGTACCGAGTTCTAAGATACTGAATTTTGTAGTGCAATGTTTCCATAAGAATTATTTTTTGCAATTTTCTCTGTTATGCAAACATCAAACTCAATATGTTCAAAATTACATTTAAAATAATTTATCTCTTTCATGCTCAATCTATCAGTCTAAAGTCCAATAAAAGGCTCCACATGATTTCCTTGTAGTTTCATATACTACAAGGAAATTAATTTATAGAGCTAAATGCACTTTTACTTTGCTTCAAGGTAGCGATGGCTTAAAATTTGAATATTTAATGTAATATTCATCACTCATACATGGCACCCAAGTGACTAGCAATAGACAAAGACAGCATAATGTAAAAATTAACATATCTGTGTATGTGGTATGTCCCATCTGTTTTTCTTCATGAAACTTGCCTTAGTGAAAAACACTACACTCTTTATATGGTACACTTGCACCAGCTCAGATGGAGACCCGTGGTGACACTTGGTAGTATACTGTGGTATATAACATGGGAGTGATGTCATCTTTTTCAAGAATATTCTTTTATAAACTTAAAATTTTGTTAGGAAATAGATAATTTTAACTACAGTACTAAACCGTGAAAAAATAAAATAACTATATTAACATCACTTCTTAAAGAGACTAATGACCATCAAAAGAAAGTCAACAAGAAAAAAAATAGAATTGACACTGAATGACAATGCCTTTCACTACTGCTACTTGAAAGGAGAATTATGAAAAAAATTACTATATATGTATATAAAACACACCAATAAAGAGTAAAATTAATTCACCCATTGTACAAGGCTTTTTTTATTTATAACATTCATGGTTTATTGTACAAAACTTTTCAACTGCCCAAACTCTTTTGTGACAGTTAGAAATAATATACTTGGACTGAAAATAACGCATCACAATGAAGAAATGGTGAGTTTGGGATTATTTGAAAGGTAAAAACAATTTTTATAAGAAAAAAATACTCAAAGTTCAAATGGGCCTGATCAAACCCACAATTGCACTACCAACCCAAATAATTATGAAAATGACTAGATAAAGAACTTGCACTTTGGGCAAGAGAAATTAAAAAAGGGAAGTGTGTTCACCACAATGAGCAGGAAAAAATGGAGAAATGTTTAACCCTAAGACTAACACAATGAATGTGACTTTCTGATTGGCTTCATCTTATTCCTTGTTACCCTACAAAGATAAGTGAATTGAGGAAAGATCAGTGACAAGACCTGGTGTACAAATATAAGGTCTTGTACCATTTAATTAACAATCAGAAAGATAATGAGGAAGCTACATCTTCCTCTTGGTCAAAACACATCACTATTATTTTTTAATATTCCCTGCCCAAAGAACCACTATAAACGCGATGTAACCATTCACTGATTATTTGTGTTAAACTGTCAACAATAACAAACTTCCATTCAGGAATATGTATACAAGTGTATATTATAAATCTATTTATATATTTACATACTTGGCAAGCATCAAAGTTATTCTATCCTCCAACCATTAACATTTCCCTAAATTAAAGGCCAAGTAATATCAAATGTAAATGGCGAAACGTTAAAAAGTATTCATCTTTTTAAAAGATCATCACTCACACAGCCGCTTGCATCCTCCCAACTCTTGAAGAAAAAAAAATTCTATATTTTGTGCATTTTTAGGAAAACAACGGTTTCTTTTTTTTTTGATTCCTTACTTAAGAGCTAAAACATTCAAACAACTTCAAGTACAACAGTTCTTTTCACATTCCTTAACAAAGGGGAGTGGTGAGAAAAGAAAAACAAGTAAAATGGAAAGAAAAAAAATAAAATGAGCTTTTTTTTAAAATCATTTAATATTTTATTGTTTGACTAAGGGCAGTGGGGGAGGGTGGTGTCCTTTGCTCAGGCTAGTGCGCGCGCCGCAGACGGCAAACTAGGCCTGTCCTTGTTGGCCTCCAGGCTCGGATCCAGCCGGTGCCCCGGGCCACACACTGCCATAACGCTTAAGAGAGGCCATCCCTCCAGTCGCCCATGGTCTTCGGGGCTAGAGCCTTCCTTTTGCTTGTATATCTTCCTCTTGATCGTTCGACAGGAGGAGAGGGGGGAGGGTTGTGTGTTGTTGCAGTTGACACAGTGGTTGTCGTTGTTGTCAATGGGGGAGATATGCTGTTACTTGCGGGTGACGGCAGAGTGCAACAAACAGGTCTCAGAAGATGATGACGTCACCAATCGTAACCGATTTGAACAGAAAATAAATATATGTGCGAGAGTAGGAGATTACCTCCCAGTATGTCTCTCTCCCTCTCACTCTTTTCTCATCAATGCGGTCAAGTAGAGGGGAGGGGAGGGGGGAAAAAAGAGGCAGCGACAAGGTAAAAGAAAAAAAATGCACTTTCAAATACACAGAAAAAAAAGGTACACGTGCTCTCTAAAATGATGCAGGATTGATTAATTTCCTTCAAAAAATTTTTTTTAAGCTAATTTTTTTTTAGCCAGCACCCGGAATTGTAATTGTTAATAGACCAAAAGAAATGTTAATACAGCAACATCTGAAGAAAGTTAACACAAAAATTTTTTTATCACGAGCAACATAGACATAACTGGTAATGTTTTCATGAGAACTCTGCATTGCTACCAACCAACCAACTAGCACGCATTACTTTGCATCACTTTTATAAAGACTTTGTTAACATTTTGACTTTGGAAGGTCAGCAATTGAGATAGTCTCATTATAGACTTTGATTTGAAACAATTACATTACTTCCAAGTATCCTCAGCCTTAGCAGGAACTGGAACAGAGAAGTAAAAGCTAAGGTTAGATACAGTTTTTGTACCAAAATGTTAAAACAAGAGTTTTTAACATACATACAATACTTTTTGCATAAGCTATTATTAGTTTTTATCAAAAGGCTTGCCACTTTGTGCAGACAAGGTGGCATTACTGGAAAGTCTTGCCTTGTCTTCCGGTTTCTGAAAGACATTTCTTGGACAACATTAGGCACTGCTTTTTTTTTTAAAAAAAAGCATAAAAAAGAAGGAAAAGAAGGAAAGAGAATCAGTAACTAGAAATGTGTTAGTAAACAGATTTTGATAGAAAACGCAAAGATTAAAGAAATTCAAGTGAAAAGGGCAGCACAAGTAAAAGAAGTAATAAAATAAACCAATTTGCAGTCAAAGATGAAGTAGATGGTATTTCAAAGAAGCAAGGCACATAGCAACAAGCATAACAGCAGTCTATTAAGACTTGAACTCCTTCGGCATTGGATGTTGTTCAAATCTAATCTCCCTCTCTTTCTTTGACTTATGAACATTTAACATTCATCAAAGTTTCTTGTCCTTGCATTTTGTGGTCTCAGATTCCTCACTGGCCCTATCTGGTGTTAAGTTCAAGGCCTCACATCATGGTAGCTGTTCAATATTTACACTGCACCTTTTCCGGAACTGGGAAAAATGAAAAAGGAGAGATAATTTACATAAAATAATCCGAAGTACAATAGGAAAGTTTAACCTTTCCCACAATTTCAGTAATTTCTATAAAAAATTCAATTTTTAGTTGACAAATTTCATATCTAATGACAAATTGAGCCAAAAGATTAAGAATTTCAGTTGCTACATTTGATACTACAGAGGAAAAATTAGCTAGAGTAAAAAATTTAAAATTTCTTGCTTTTCAATAGCTCAATGAGATATCAAAATTGATAATTTTTACAACACATGAAAAATGTATAATAATAAAACACATTACTAGAGTTAGCAAAACCTATGTGCAAAACATTTTTCACCAGAGAATAAGCAAAATAAAATGCAACTAAATTGTGCAGTTATGAAAAATTACTTTCAATTATAGCAATATATACTAGAGCAAGAAAACTAAGTTAATACTAAAGTAGAAAAATATAATGCCAAATAAAAAAATCTACTAATAAAAATAATAAACTACATATATGTAATAAGCAGGGCTATGCAAGTGAAATAACCCACTCTATGGCTGCCAATCAAGTAAAATTAAAAAATGTCAGGCATTACAAACAAAAAATGTTTAAAAATTTTGTTGTTCCTGCATTTTAAGGTAACAAACCCTCGACAAACATTAAGATTTCCTCTGACACCTGAGTTGACTCAGCTGGTGATTATACTAAATATTTCATACCATGCAGGCAAATGAAAAGATTTTCACTTTGTTCTTGCCATTAGAAAAAACTTCTCTCGCTTAGGAAAGCTGACAAATGAAATGTCTTCCATTTGGAAATTCATATCGGTAAGTATGAAAAACCATGTCAATTTAATGATCAAAAGATCAATAAGTAAGATACAGAATACTACGTCATAATATATGCCATGCTTGGTGCTTAAGTCCTTTACGTTTCCTATATTGCATAAATAAACACTATTCGATGCAAATTATACTGCAAAGCAGCTGGCAGTGCTAAAAGAAAACAGCAATAATGAAAAACAATAAAAGCATCACTGTTCACAGAATGGCTACAGGATATTTATGACTCTCCTTTCATTGCTATTTTCTCATAATGTTAATTTTCAAATATCTACATATCTTCTTCCTTTCTTTAAATTGCATCATTTAAAAAAAATTGCTCTTGTGGAATAATTGCAGAAAATTTAGCATATCTATTGATTATAAATGCTTGGATTCATTTAGTGGTCTCAAATTCCTAAGAAAATGACTGTTGAAAAGTGAAATAATATTAAACCCTCCTTTCTCTAGCATCCGGTTCCATGTAGGTATAGATAGGGCTTAATTTCATAAGAAACAAATGAGCAGTTCAAACTACAGTGTCAAATTCTAAGTGGTGAGACAAAAATAATTGTCCCATAAAGGCAGATGCCCACACAATTTAACAATGAGCATAATGGTCGACACACAAACAAAGTTCAGTATGTTTCTTCCTGCCTGTAGCCAATCTGGTTTAGCTGCAAAAGATCCTTTCAAATGCTATAGTCAGCAATCAATTTAAAATTACCATTACAAAAGAGAATTCATGACAATAATGAATAGCAAAGTGACAATGTGATATACTTCCTATAGCAGTTGAAAGGATGGCTATGCTATGCTGTGCAAATAAAATATCTAATTACATTAATAATCATAATAAATAAAAGCAGCTCTTCTTCATTAATAGCAGTCAACCCCGAGCCACGCATACCCTAAATATGTTCCATACTCACTCACGGTTCCAAAAATTGCAGCAGTTGTTTACCATATTGTAAAACTTCCATTAGATTTTATTTGGTGGAGCCACTGGATTGGGGAGAAAAAAATATATCCATCATGTACAGGGAAAAATTTCTTTTGTGTAAAGTGTCAGAAAGCACAGATTTTCAACATGAACATTCAAATTAGGTTTAGAGGAAAGACAGGTTCCAGAAAAACATGCCATTAAGAAAGACAAGCGAACAATAAGTTCAAATAATGACGAGATAATTGAGCATTTTTTTTTTCGAGTGAAAGGCTTTTCCATTTTTTAAATGCTAAAATCAGTCTGGAATGAAGCATAGTGTATTAAGAATAACAATTTCATTTTTCTTAGAAGTCACAATGACTACATGATGAATCACTTTCAAGCAATGAAGAATTTCAAGAAGCAATGAATGATTGCAATCCAAGAATGAAATAAAATGAATATAAATCTTGAACAAAGCCAATATTTTTCACAAAATTAAAGCGAGAAGGATGCCGACAGCAGCAGTAGCAGAAAAGTGAATGACTAACAACTCCTATGGCCATCCATGCCTCAACTAACTACTTAACACTGATAACTACTCTGATAACTTAACACTGATTAACTACTCTGACAAAACTTTTGAAAAATATAACTCTTTCGAATGAAATTTTTCAAAAGTTCCTATATTGTTCCAATCTCACGTCAATTATTTGCTCACCTGTCTTGATGGAAACAGTTGATGGATTGTAGGTGGTGTCAGCACTTGAGAAGTTAGGTGGAAGCTAACGGCAAGCTGGGGGGAGTAGGTCTTGCAGGCAAGTAGCAGGTACAATAGAGATAATAGGTCCAGGGGGAAAAAATCACTCCAGAAATAGACAGTTAAGATGGTGGCACTTTTCGAACCTCCAATCCAATGTCACAGGGTCGAAAACCAATAAAACATAATTGGTTGGACAAATAAAAAATAAAGTTTCAAAAAATCCATGCATTTGAATGAAACAAATATTCTATTAATGCCATTCGGTTCAACTATGGTTTTACTATTTATTCCTTTTGGTCATGAAACAAAATCCATTCAGGAAAAATATTATGATCATCATACAAATGAAGTGCTTCCACTCCAGGTGTTGCATCAAGGTCGGTTTCTTCTTGTAAAAAAACACATCACTTGGAGGGTTAACTTTAGTTGGGGAAGAAATTCCATTCTTCTTTGAACATCTCAGTCAATAACAATAACAAATACAATTCCAGTCATTGAGATTGTCAGGGTGCAAGCTGTTTCCTGGGTGCTCATACACTGATGTTAGTGATGCAAGCAAGAATGAACTTTTAAAATATTCAAATTTATTAGTAACACAAAAGTCAAATATAACAAGATCCACATTACATTATGTACACAGTACTCTTTGAATTTTGGAAAATGAACTTTAATAAAAAATTAAAAATGCACAAATGCCAAAAACCTATTAATATTCACTCAGGCACAATGGAATTTAAATGTGGATATTTGTTTCCTAATATCATCTAAAAGTGGAAGCCCCACTATTGTCACATTCGGTGATTTCCTCGTGAAAAACGAACATTCTGGCCTTCAGAATTTTCTTTTTGCTTTCCAAGATGATTAATATTAGAAATTTTCTATACAGTAAAAAAAAATTGATCCAGAAATCATCAGTTTTTCAACAATACATCATTTAATTTCATTTGACTAATACTTTTAATAATTACAAAAATGCATCAAAAAATCACACAGTAGGGGGTTAATACTTGCACAGCTGTTTTGCAACTGAGTGCCATTAAAACAGAACTTTAATAACAAAAACACATTCACACACAAAAATGAACCAACCATATATACTTACAAAAATTAATGTCCATATTCACTGTTATATTGCTACACCTTACGATTTTTTTCAAGGGCAACAATTCAACAATTCTTTTGAAATTTACTGGTACACATACATACATATGTTTATATGTATGTATGTATACAAAAACACACACACATATTTATATATTATTTTAATTCAGAAGGTTCAAATGATTTCAATATTTAACTTTGACGTCCCTTTCAACTTCTCTTGCCACTCACAATTTCACTATGTTCACTGGCATGTCAGTAGCTGAGAAGCCAAACTCAAGAAGAGATAATAATTAAAAAATTCTTATATAACAGTTTATAATTTACATAGCTCCCACCTATATCCCATGAGTAAGGAATGGCAAACAAGCCACATTTTTGCATAACTTTCCTCAACTCCAGACAAATTTTTTTTGACAATATTGATGGCTTACCCACGCGCCATAAAAAATATAAGTCCCCAATGCAAAGGGGACAGCCACACACACTGGCCCTGTCACTCAATTTGTTTCAGATCCAAAAAAATTTATCAAACATTATTTAACAGCTCACACATACACACACACCTGAGTGAAGAACAAGAGCCAAAAAATTTAACCACCAGCTCATCAGTCTGTGATCTCTTCATGGGTTAGCTCTCTAAAACACACAAACACACACACAAAACAGCTAACAGCACTCCTTCACATAGGCCTTTTTTTAAACTTATTATCAATCATCATCATCAACACAACAAGGTGTGCATGCACTGGTACAAAATTTGAGAAGAGGGATTGTCAAATGAGGATGAAAGGGGAGAAGTGAAATGGTAGAATGATAGGCGGGAGGGGAAGGGGGGAGAAAGTGGAAGCAGTCACTTCTAATTGTTACATAAAACTTGTTCCAAATCTTACTAAAAAGATTGCAGCCAATAAATTTTAAAGCTATCTTCAAATTTTGCCACCCTTCATGTATTCTCGATGTTCCAAAAACAAATAAATTCTCAGCATGATCCGCGTTGGCAGCCATTTGTCAGAATAAAACGCTCGTTAATTTAGATGGCAACTATTCTCATTCGGAAGGAGATTATCTCCCTATCCGCTTTTCTAAAACATTTTTTTTAAAACATCATTTTTAATGATGCTCAAATGAAATGTGAGCTAACAACATAACTTATCTCTAAGAATTTCCAAGAAAGTACAAGCTTCAAAAACAATTGACAGTACACAGTTAACCAAGATGCTTAATTACGTCAGCATCTTTTCCCTGTAGCTGTAACAAATTAACGCACTTCAAATGAATTGAAAGTCAACCAAGAAAAACAACGTTTTAGTGAAAGGCACAAAAAGCTTGAGGTTATAAAAAACCACTTACAACAGTATGCAAATGATGGCAAAGTAGTAGGCACAGATATAACAGAATTCCAAGAGAAAATTAGATGGTTGTGAAATAAATACTTTGACTACACTGCCCTCATAATGTAATGCTGTATAACACATCAAACATCTACTGTTACAATCAACTGAAATTAAAAACACTCAAAAGTAAAATCAATCCAAGCATTTTTTTTGCTTATCCTGGAAAAGGATACCTATGATATTAACTGAAGCAGCAAGACTATGTACAGCATATAGTTTCCTAAGTTTTAGGATGATGCCCTTGCTTGCTTCAAGAACATGACACAAAAGCAGAGTTTATCTGGTGAAAGATAAAGAAGAATATGGTACCAGCAATGATAGTTGCCATGAAAGACTGTTGAAAGAATGCTATGCACAAACTATAACACCTCTCCAAATCTCACTACTCCACCAAGTATGCACTGAAATGTATACAAAAATCTAACAATAAAAAAGGCTGCCTTGCAGTTGTACAGCTTGGCACTTTGTATTGTCTGAGAACTATTACTCCCAATTTAACAAATGGCTTCTGACTTCAATATACTGAATTACAATCCTATCAATATATTGAATTGTAATCCTATCAACATATTGAATTTACAACCCTATGTGAGTGATTACAGCTAGTGGCTAAGGAGACCAAGGATTCATAGTCTGGAATTAAGGAAAAGGTGCTTTCTGGAGTACAATGAGACAGGGTGATAATCCATGTTTTGTATTAATTTAAATATTCACGCAAATGCAAAAAACCAACACACAATTCCATGCTAGGTAGGAGGATGAGGTGTAAAGATGAAGTAGGCAGGTGTTTCTACAGACATGATGTTATTGCTTCTCTTCTGAACAAATAAAACCTCCAAATCATACACAGGGAAAAGGATAGGAATAAGTAGCCACCTTCAAAGGGTTTCACTCAAATGTGCTATTAGTTATCTAAAAACTTCTTGGATTTTCTTTTTCACATGTTATGACGGGATGAACAACAACACATTTGTGAGGGATTTTTTTTCAAGTGTGTCTGTCTCTTTCGGCTAAAGTGGCAACTGATGTGTCGGGTGTAATGACGTTCTCATTTCTCCCCAACCCACTCAATTTCCCTCACCGACCTCACTTCACCCAAACCCATGGCTTTTGTGAGAGACCACTTTATTCTCCCAGCAGGCTGGTCCAGGTTTGCTGATGTACCACCAGGGCACAATCAATTATTATGTCACAGCTCAAAAAAAGGTGGGTGCCTTGCTTGGGAGCGGAAGGCAGTGACAGCTCCACTTTGTCTACTGCCCCCCCCCCATTGGTTTGGGTCTTGTGGCTGTCGTTAAAAAGAGCGGTCATTACCCCCTTTCCACCTCTCTTTCTCTTTTTTATCCCAAACCACTAAGGGCCTAAATTGGAGCGAAGACTATAATTGCAAAGAATACACCCCACATCACAACAATCCAATGCACGGTTAGGAAGGGGCTCTCACCATCGGTGATCTTCCTGGCAACAAACTTCAGCGTCTCATCCAAGAGCACGACTGGGATGGAGAATTTCATCACGGTGATCCATTCGTCAACGCCCAAAGGTGTCACTTGGAACACAGTCTGTTGGTGGTGGGGGGGAGAGAGAGACAGAATCAAGTTAAGGACATAAACACACTGTCAATTTATTCTCTGCAATGAACACATTTTAATGTGACTTGTTGCCTACTGAAAAGTTTAACAGGTAACGGGTACAAGATGAACTCTTTGGCAGTGAAAGTCTATAAGAAGTCTTAGGTGCAATCAATAGGAACAATAATATTCTTACTGTAAGGGCCAATGAAGTTGAATGTAAGTGCTCAATAGTATTTTGATACCAAAAGCAGAAGATTATTTACATGAATATTCATGACCTAATTTTTAAGGCTTAGATTACACCACAAATTCCAGTAGAATATGCATACATATATTTGCTAATACATGACAGTACTAATTCAATACTTACTGAAAGGATTTCAATGTGCAAGATGACGAAGTGAAGAGTGAAAGACAGGGCCATTGAAGCCAAGAGCCAAATGTTGCACCAGGGTGGCATGGCAACGAGTGACTGGTTCTCAGATAAGCTAGATTGATGAAAATTTATTATTAGACAACAGGTAACAAAAATATTTCTAACCGGAATGAAACAAACAAACACAAATTTCTACATGCTGTCTAGTTCAAGGTGTACTAAGTTGTCCAACAAATTACCTGTTCATGGCATTCAACATCTCAATTGTTACAAGTACAGACAGAGCCATGGTCATTGGGTGTGGGTCATTGAAGATACCGCAGTCAATTCCCTTGAAGTCATCTCCTCCACCAAGGCAAGACAAATGGTGAGTCTATAATGAGAAGGAATTTTTGTCAAGTTTATGATGTAGATATCACCTTCACTTTTAAGCATTGACTAAATTGGAAGACTGATTAAACTACACTGAAAGAATTTTGGCAGAGATGCTTACGAGCTGGTAGTAAGAGAGTTGAGGGCCATCTGGGCAGAACATAAACCACCAAGTAGCAGCACCAACAGTGGCAGCACCAACATATCCTCCAATGGCCATGTACCGGAAGAACAACCATCCGGAGATCAAAGATTCATCACTCTTTCGGGGTGGCTGTAATAAAGGGAACATTTTGCATGAAAAACATGATTCTTTAATCATTGCTGAAATTACAATCCATAAAAATTTCATGCCAAGTGATTTGAAGAACAAGGTATACTCCTAAGGGTTCAAATTGTCAAAATCATACATTGATCTAATATGAAGTATTAAAGTGCACTAAATCTTATAAGCTTAATGATATTAAAACAAAAGATTTCTGTGAAAAAATAGTAGAATACATGCTTTGTCGAGGTGTTGATTATTCTGGTGTTTAATCTGCTGCATGCATAGAAATAATTTATGATAGGAGTCACTGTTATTGAAGAAGTAGGTGGCCAACGTGAATAGACTTTACCACCAACTACTTGATAACATGTGGAATAATTGAATTTATGGTACAAGTCTTAACAAAATTCCTAGTATGTATCATTATTACACACCTTGTCCATGATGTCCAAGTCAGGGGGGTTGAAACCCAGGGCAGTAGCAGGCAGACCATCAGTGACCAGGTTGACCCACAGAAGTTGGACAGGGATCAAAGCCTCAGGCAGACCAAGAGCAGCAGTCAGGAAAATACTAAGAGGGATAAGAAGTGGTAATTTAGAAGTTATTCAGAGTGAAAGTTTTCAGATAAAATTTGGTGGAGCATTCACAGATGGTGTTTCACATTTTTTAGTAAGTTAATGCTAAATACTTTAACAATGAAAATAATTAATAATATTCTTTTTTCACAGAATGACAATACAAGTATTTAGGTATTTATTTTTTTAGGTTTCATTGGAAAATACTTAAATTATTGCAAAACAAGAAACTATAAGTTTCTTAGTACAGCTATACAACGTGTTAAACTATAGTACAGCAGATACAACGTGTCCAGTCCCTAACCAGAATTACCTTGGGCAAAGATGTGGCTTAAATAATGTTTGCATTGCATTTTGCAACCTGGTATTAAATGTTCAAGTAAGTAATAAAAGAATAGGATTTTTTTTGCAAGTCTCTCTGTGAATATTTGAATTTTTTATAAAAATACTTTTTCAATTGGTATATACATGAGTTATAATGAGATTCATATCAAGGTTCAAGGTATGTCCTTTCAAAGAATTTCTTTGAGAGGTCATATTTAGAGGGGGGGAAGTTTTCCATTTATTATTAAAAGATGGAAATTGATAGAAAAAACCAGCACTATCAAGTTACATTTTCAACCTTATATATGTAATCACCTATTTTCACCCTAAGGTTCCAATTCTCAAATACAAAATTAAACTAACCTCACGACTTCACCAATGTTGGAGGAAATGAGGTAACGGATAAACTGCTTCATGTTGTTGTAAATAGCACGACCCTCTTCAACAGCTGCCACAATACTTGAGAAGTTATCATCAGCCAACACCATCTCAGAGGCAGACTTGGCAACAGCAGTACCAGAACCCATAGCAATACCAATCTCAGCCTTCTTCAAGGCAGGAGCGTCATTCACACCATCACCCGTCTGCAAAGGAAAGAGCAGAAGCTCCGTAAGAAAGCACGCACTGGAGAGAGATTGAAAATCCACCAACTAAGTTCTCAGGATAGTTGAGGGTAGTTACAATTATATTTCTTCTGATTCAATTTGTTATATTTACCAGGTCAATAAGAAATCCAGTTAACTTTTACAATCACAATATTCTTGAATGTCAGCCTAGGCTCAATTTGCATAATAAGATGAAACTTTCAGGGTTAAATATGGCAAACAGAAGGTATAAGCCAATTTTACAATAAAAGTTATGAGTTCACGAGTTCCCATAACTTAATGGGTAAGAAAGCATTCAAAAACTTAAGCTAATTGGCTTTACACCAGTCTTCTGAAACACACTATCAGTTGTCTGGGTATGAAATCTACAGATTCATTTTCATAGCAACTTATTCATTAATGCATTTTTACTCAGCTTCTCCTTGGCTCGAGACAATCTTAACCAGTATTTTGCTTAAGAAGTACATTATCAATTTTAGCAGACAAAGCATGATTCTTAAAGCTTATCATTCTGCAGAAGCAACTTGGGCTTTCATGACTTTGGAATTAAAAATGATTGTAAAAGAAGTACGAGTCAATAGATAGAAATTTACCATGTTGAAGAACAAAAAAAAAACTTACCATGGCAGAGATTTCATTCATGGATTGCAAGTACTCAACAATCTTGGACTTGTGAGCAGGTTCCACACGGGAGAAGAGGCGAGCCCTACCACAAGCAGCCCTCTGTTCACTGGCTGGCAGATCATCAAATTCACGCCCAGAGTAAGATTTTCCAGTGGTGTCCTCTTCCTCAGTGAATACACCAATACGCCTGCAGATAGCCTCAGCAGTAGCCTGCAAGGAATGGTTTTTGTATACAAATTGTTTTAAGTGCCATTAGAAAACATAACTAGTATACAGAGTTCTATATTGATTCATTCAAGATGTTCATGATAATTAATTCTAATCCTTTCATATGAGAATGGCCAACTCACCTTGTTATCACCAGTGATGACAATGACACGAATACCAGCAGCACGGCACCTCACAATTGAGTCGAACACTTCCTTACGGGGAGGGTCCAACATTCCCACTACACCAATGAAAGTCAGGTTGACCTAAAAGAAGCAAGGGGAAAGGATTGATAACAACATTGAAGACACAAAAAAAATGTGGAGGTAATGTCCAATTCAATTAAGACAAGATGGAAAGGTTTACTTTTACTGACAGATATTTTAAAGGGAATATAAAAATAAAAATGAACATATTGAAAAGAGAGAACATATAAACATAGTTGGGATGGTATTTTTACTGGACTTGATATGAAATATTGGTGGTGGGCTGGATAATATGTACTTTCTACTGAGCTAAAGAGGAAATGTGGATCATAAATTTCTCTAAATTTATACATAAAAAAGCAGTCTCTCTCTCTCTTCACTTGATGCCAGACTTGAGCCTGAACATAACACATGAATGAAGACAAAAAACAAACTCACCTCATAAGTATAGAATTTAGAGGAGTCTCCAAGGTCCATGTCTTCGGGCTTCATTGGATTGTCAGCAGTGGCAAGGGCCAAGCAACGGAGGGTATCACGTCCAGTACCATACTGCCTGGTAAGCTCGAGGATCTTGTTCTTGAGGGAAGCAGTCAAAGGCACCTGAGAGAATTACAAAGTAGGTTAGTGGTAATACCAAAAAATCAACTAAATTGTTATCAATGCATTTTATACACTGATTTTGTTGTGGATTGATTTCTCCCTATTCCCTATACTCATTTGTTCTATTCATCTTTAAATCCAATGTTGGGTATATGTGTAATGAGTATATTTAAATGATCTTTATTATTTTTAATTATAGCTTCGGGTACTTGGATGAGTATTGTGAACAGTATAACTGCACCACTAAGAGGTAGGCATCTGATGGACCCGCTGGTTAAATTACTGTGCAGTTTCATGGGCTTCCATGGAGATAGAATTGCTGAACATCCTAATTACTTTTCATGATACAGAGGTGAATAATAATAATTACCTTTCAGTTATGTTTAATTTCTATATACTTTTGGTTGTATGCAGTTGTCTGCATGGTAGTTAAAATTTATTCTGCAGGAAGTCATGTTTACTATGTATAGTTGTGGATGCAATCTGTGCTTGTTGTCATGAATTCATATGTGGTATTTTGAGTTATAATTAGTTTCAATTGCTTACACAGATTGAAAAAATATCAGTGAAAAATCAGTGTCCTCTAAACTGCTTTTCTTATGAAAAATTATTTACTTGTCGATCAATAAAGTAATGAAGAAAGACAAAAGGTTCATTGTGAAGGGATAAAATAGTGACCTAAGTCAGATTTGAAGAATGAACAAGTAGGTAACAGATAAAAAATGTCAGGTGTTAGGAATCAATATTATTTCATCTTTCCCAAAGTATGACAATAAGTAGGATGTTGATTTAGCTTAAGTGATCATTGTTACATATATTCTTTACAGGAATATTTTACTCAGAGTTCTTACATTTTTTAATTCTAAATTTGAAGCAGAGAGGCTGTAAAATATGCCAAAAAATCTCCAAGTGAGGTCAATAATCTAAAAAAAGGATGAACTTTTACAGGCTTCCTCCATGAAGATACATACTTTAATTTATTATCAAAGTGTATACCAATATGCCATCATGATTTGGTATTTTAAGTCAAGATTAATTTTAGGCAATTATTCATTTTACAATTCACAAACCTTTGTAGTTCCAACACGGGCATGAGTGCACCTCTCCAGCACACCTTCGGGTGCACCCTTGACGAAGAGCTTGGGTCCATTTCCAAGACGTGAGGCCTTGAGGGGCACGCAGTATGAAGACATAGACTTACGATCTCGGGAGAACTCCAGAGTGAATTCCTAGAGAAGGAAGACAAGTCAGACATATAAACCACATAGAAGATGATGAAACATTTAGAAGAAATATTAAAAGGGCAGACAGTAAAAAGATTATAGATATAAGTTCTATATATATATATATATTATTATAAATCATGAAAAGGACATTTTATTACTTGAGTGATTTAAATTTTGCAACAGAATTGAACATCTAAAAAACTTAAAACCATTGATAATGCCATCATATATTTTATTACAGCATTGTTTCTTTAACAGGAAGAACTTAATTCTTATTTTTATTACTTTTTGTTTTTTAATTAAATAATATATTCCCTAGCTTTTCTAATGTTTCGCACTACACTTGTTACTTAAAAAGCACTAGAACATTAAAATGAATAAGGTAATCTTTTATTTTGACATTGAATCCCTTCTTCCATCAAGATGATGAGCAGCCATCTCATTATTTGAAATGAGAAAATAAACTAGTCTTGAAGGGATGAACACTCCTGACAAAGCACTGAATCTTTAGCAAGAAAAATCTATTCGCCAAGCATGGTAGGCTATAAAAATATTTTGAATCCATTTAAAGTGTCAAATTATAAAAAAAAAGATTTCGTAATAAAATTCTTATTTTCTCTAGAGAGCCAGCCTTCCTTAAATAGTTTACCTTCTTCCACTTGGTCTCAATGTCCTGTCTCACAACAATAGCAGTTCCACGCCTGTCCAGACCAGTCTTGGGCACGTTGAATGGATTCATCTTCTCAGCCAATACAATAAGGGCAGTCTCAGTGGCCTCACCAACCTTCTCAAAAGCATTCTTGAACTATGGGCACAGCAGACAAAGGAAAACAACAGATAATAAGAGTCAAAAGGGATGTATTGAAATGCAATGATAAATGAAAAAAATACTCATGGAAAAATGAGATAGCATCAATTGACTGAGCATCATAAATTTCACTCTAATCCTTAAATAACACATTGGTTTTAAAGAGATCAAAATCGAAAACTTGAATTTTAATAAGAATTTATTGGTATGGACTTGCAAGGAATATAGAAAATGGATACTAATGGAAATTATTAATTTTCAAATGAAGTAAATTTCTTAGAGAAGAACTTTATTCTTTTGGATTCCTGCTATGTACCTTGACATCAAAAATATACTGAAACATGTTATAAAGGAAGGATATAAAAATGGAAATATTCATTTATAATTTCATATGTACAAGTGTGACAGCAGATGAGGTACTCCTTGCAGTAAAATATGAAACACACATGTTTACCAGCATTAAATTAATCATTATAATAAAGAGGTGTGTTTTAAGTTTTATATTTGTAGTAACAAAAAATCTAATGGTCAAGGTATGATATATCAAAGTGGAATTTTTGGTGGATTTCTAGGTCCTAGGCAAAAGTTTGTTAACCCCTACAAGTAACTCACCTCATTGAAATCAATAGCGGAGTCATTGCACATGATGCATACTGTTCCCATCTCATGAAGGGTATCAAATTCGCTGCACTTGACCTTGGATCCCTTGAGGTATACATCACCAATGGGCTCATAAGTGGAACCAGTGATCTCGAACTCATGGAAGGAGCTGTCATTACCTTCAACCTTCTCAAAGATGAACATTCTGCAAAAACAATGGGACAATGTAACTAAGAAAGCAGCAATATCACAATCGTACAGGACAGTGCAATATAATAATCATGTAAGTTAAGAAGGTGAACAGATTGAATAAATTTCTGTTTAATATTTGGTTAGCAATATTCTAATAATGGTCCTAACCTCAGAAAAATTAAGCAATTTTCATGTCACCATTAAAATGGGAAGTCATAAACAGAAATCAACGGGATATATCTGAGCATATTGTGCTCACTGGTGAGAGAAGTACTAGGTGAGAAAATTAACTTTGCTTTTAATGATATGATGCAAAAAACAATAATTTGAAAAAAGGGCAATTCATTATGCCATGACCCAATGCAAGAACATTATTTCATGGGAAAATAATAATCATTATATTTGCAAGTTATATTTTAAATAATATATACATAAATCTAGTTCATCAATTACAAAAAATAAAAATGTTGGAAAATAAAATGAATCTCTACCTTTGAGGGTTAAAAAATTAGGAACATGCAGGTATGAATTTAAGAAAGAGAATTTAAACACTATCCATTTAGGATTTGAGCTCAGACTTTTATCACTGGTGACTGATTATGCTCTGAGGATGAATACTAAATTATCAATATAAATTGTAATTCATTATTTCTGTTTTAGTGATACTGGTTGCAACATATTTTTAAGTTATAAATTTTTGATGAATGGTAATCTATGGGTTAAGGTAGGTTTTTGATGATCATTACATTGGCCACATAACATCTAACTTTAATTCCTCTTCCAATCTTCATACTTCCCACCCTCTATCATTCTATCCAAGATCCCAATTCTCTTCCTACTCCTTCCCCACTTACCCAACATTCTACCCTCCATTACAACCTTTGACAACCCATTGCCTCTGAATACCTCTTCTACCCATCCAAGTAAGTTTTTAATAAGTTAAATAAAATTTACCTCTAGTTTTTTACTTTTCCAGAAATTTCTAAGAAAGCCAAACTACTTACTATATAAACTATAACCTACAAAAATCTGGACTTTACCCTTGAGAGGCTGATTTAGCTATTAAGACATCCGTGAATGGTAATGTAACAATGTGGAAAACTCTTCACAATTGCAATATGTTGAAAAACCTTCAAATTACATACATTTATGAAATATTGCATTGGTACTATTTCCCTGGCCAATATGTAACTACTTAACAGTAATTTCCATGAAACTAAAAAATCATGTGTCAATTAAAACAAGAATAACATGGGTTGTATACATAGACATCTGTCTATGTTTATTTATTTTCAAGCAGTTGCTTTCCCATATTGTTCATGCTAAAAAAGATTCCCTAGATTTGCATGTTTGGGCATCTTTATTTCTTTCTGAATGTGAACAGACTTCCTTATATAAGTTGGGCTATGACAAATTGACTGTACTTCACTATCGAATTAAACAGTTCCATACATTTAATCTAGCATAAAGTCTTCTTCACTCTGATGACTCGCGAACGAGTTCTGTGACCATTTCTGCAATGCCTACTACGTAAATATTTAAGCCAAGGGTTTTTGTAAACATTTAGTTTCAAAATTACACTAAGCATTTATTTGAGTGATAATCACTGCTCAAACTCATCACTCAAGGCACTTCATGGATATCTATCTACTATATAGATTCATTTTTTTCCACATGACCTGATTTCCTTACACCGGCCTCATTATATTATAGGCATTGCCAGGTTGTATTGCGTCTGCATTAATTTATATTTTCTCACCGGCTGACGGACATCTGGTTGGTGGTCAGTGTGCCAGTCTTATCAGAGCAGATGACAGAAGTGCAACCAAGGGTTTCAACAGATGGCAGAGAGCGGACAATAGCATTCTTCTTTGCCATACGCCTGGTACCCAAAGCCAAGCAAGTGGTGATCACAGCAGGCAAACCTTCAGGAATGGCAGCCACAGCAAGAGCTACAGCAATCTTGAAATAGTATACGGCACCCTAGAGGGAGAGCATGCAGAGGCGGCATTAGTCATGTATCCGATGGAATATGAGCAGAATTTATCCCTTGAATTCTGTGATGACCCAAATTAAGTTTCATATTTATCGAGTTTAAAATACAGACAAAAAACCTCTTGATGAATGCAAGTAAAAATAAACTCAGCCACAAGAAAAGAAGCCATACACTTTAGGAATGTCATTGTGGCAAGTAATATTTTTCAGGCATATTTCATGAGCACCAATCATAGTATTTGTAGAAAATGTTGAATAGATATAAGATCCACTGTGATTTGAATAACAAGACCATTTTAACATGTGTAATGTTGTAATAGGAAAAGAAAACTTTTAAATTTTTCACTTAATAGACACCTTTTTGATTCTTGCTAGTCTCTGTGTACTACACCATTTTATGCAAATTGTGTGATACACAGAGTCAGAAGTAGTTGGCATTGAAAAGTTTTTAATAAATGGGAAATTGAAAGAGCTTTCTTTTCCTACTATTATGGAATGTTTCCACCACATCAAACCTGAATCTATATCATGCATGCGACATAGCAATTCAGTTATAAAAATTGGTCCTAAAATTTACTGAAGGTAAACCTTTGAATAAAATGAAAACTAAAATACTGATAGTCTTGAAATATCACTACCAGAAAACAATTTTAAATGGGCGCTGCCACAAAGAGTTTTGGGAGGTTAAAATTCATCTTGCTTTCTGTCAACCTTATAATATTTGCATACCTTTAGACAAGCAAAATGATTCAAATTGCACAAATGGCTCTGATCCCTTCCCTTGTTAGACCTTTGTATTCCACAAGCTTAAGGTTTGAAACAGGCTAACCATTTACTGAATCACATTCTCCGACTACAAGAGGATTAAAACAGTGCAGAAATAATTGATTAAGCATTAACACAATGGCTGTCTAAGCAATGCAGTATACTTAAGCAGCCTACAGTATCATATTTAAGAAAGTGAGCCATGCCTTGATCCAGGATCCACCGTGGGCAGGGTCATTGAAGTGACCAATGTTGATAGCCCAGACAGCAACACAGATGAGGGAGATGACCTTGGACAGTTGTTCACCAAATTCATCCAACTTCTGCTGAAGGGGAGTCTTGATTTCCTCAGTCTCAGACATTTCAGTTCGAATCTTACCTGTGGAAATTTAAAAGAAGAATTATGATTAACATTCATTACAATGAGTCACTGTTGTGAACATAGCCTCATACATACAAGAAAATATTTATGGCAAATGTATACACAACATACTAATACTATATGTTACTAAATACTATTTTAATAACTTATCATTTTGCTTAAGTGAATACATTAAAACTTTTTTTTAGAAAAATGAATTACTAGTTTCATACAGTCAATCAAATCTACAGTGTTGTACACTGGCATCTTTTTTTCAAACATGCAAAACACATTCACTTTTATCCTATCCAATGGCATAAGTGTAATGACCCTTAATTGCAGCTTATATTTATAGATATTGTAGAAAAATTTCAAATTAAATGAACTAATTGAAAGATTACAATATGTACAAAGACGGAACTAGTTCCCTTCTTCAAATTAAAAATGTCTTCTGTAAGGATTTTTCACTAAATTAAAACAGCTAAAAATTTACTAGTAGTTCATGCAACTGGATAGCAACTTCAGAAACATTTATTGTACGTACACTGTGACAGCTAATATGAAAAATGGAATTAAAACCTTGAGATAATCCTGATTTCCTAATAACCATTAAAATATTTACTTTTCATTTCATGAAAACTTTTTATAAATGCATATATATATATATATATAAACCAATAGGAAAATGAATTCAGATTATTACACAAGATTTGAGATTATTCACAAATAGCCAATTATCAATGCCCAATTATGCATGGTAAAGGTTTTTTAGCAGATTCAAATTTTGATATAAACAGTATGACTCGATATTTTAAGGGTGTTTGACATTCCAATCTATTATTTCAAATTTTCAAAATCTAACCAAAACATAAAACTATTATTTATATCACTAAAGAATCAAACCTTAATCTTCTTGTACACATACCAATAGCAGTGTTCAGGCCAGTTCCCATGACAATACCACGTGCCTTTCCAGCAGCCACATTGGTACCAGAGAACAGAATGTTCTTCTTGTCCTGGTTTACAGCCCTTGGGTCAGGAATGGCATCAGTATGCTTGATCACAGACACAGACTCTCCAGTAAGGATGGACTGATCAATACGGAGTGTCGTGGAGAAGATCTTGATGAGCCTGATGTCAGCTGGAATTTTGTCACCAACTGTCCCATAGAAAGAAAGATCAAGGCTTAGTTAGGCATGAAATACTAATTGAGGAGGGGGAAAATTACCATTATGGTTTAATAAACCAAGAGAAACAAGTAGTGGTCTTTTCGTAAAAAATGTTTTTTGTCTCTTTTCAAGCAGAGTAATTTTATGAAAATGGTTTAGGTGCCTATTTAAAAGTACATACATGAAATATAATAATTTTCATGGAAACATTTACCCAAAGCTTATAGACACAATTAGGTGAATCTATTGGTAAGCAAGGGGATAAGAGAGGTTGGTGTTCCTCAAGGCTCTGTACTAGGACCCTTATTGTTTTTAATCATGATAAATGATTTACCTGCAAATATCCCATGCAAGTCATTACTATATGCTGATGATACCACTTTCATTCATGATTTAAAAGATTTATTAAATACAAATAACATATCCAATAAGGTTATGTCAGTGGTGTTAAAGTGGTTTTCGGCAAATGGGCTTGCCATAAATGAAGAAAAAACCCAGTTGGTGAGTTTCTCCTTGAGCACCT
>WURS02000015.1:3059012-3070469 GCA_011762765.2 Rhinocypha anisoptera | reverse complement strand
CTGAATACTAACTCCGGACATGTGACTACATCTATTGTGATCTCTAATTGTGCGAGGAAAAAATGACATTTTATATCAATCTGTTCCGCATCCTAACTCTCTGATTTTATGTACGTGATCTAATCTACTGTAGTATGTCGATGCCTGTAATGTATTTCTGATCTCATCGTTGAAATGATCGTACTGAAATCTGCCTAAAAGATTTAACCTGTACTTCAACCTTCACTCAGTCTGGAACTTGTTGATTGTTGCTCGAACAACATTCTGGAACTTGAGTGTCGCGATTCATTTTCATGTTGTGGAAGGGGTTTAAATGGGCAACCTTGAATATTTTCTCTTCGAAAACGATTATTATTTTCTCCCGCTGTTCAAATGTATTTAATTTTGTCTGATATTCAATATTTGTTACTTACAGGGCCAACATTACTCGGGTAAATTTAGTGTTTCGTCAATATTATAACCATACGGGGAAAATTTCCTTTGTATATCTGTGAAGCAGGATTACATGCAATAGAAGAAGTTCTATGGATATGAAGATTAGATTAGCCCAGGCTAAGAATGCATTCATGACGAAGAGGCAGATACTGTGCTTAAGGATGATATCACTCCAAACAAGAATGGGAATATGAAAACATTCGTATGGAGCATGACTCTCTATGGATCAGAGACATGGACCATTGGAAAAACAGACCAAATAGAAATAGAATCCTTCGAAACATAGTACTGGAGGAGAATGGTGAAAATCAATTGGACGTGCTGAGTTTGGAACGAGGAAGTGTACAGAAGAGCGAAGGGAACTAAGGCATTTTGGGGTTACAATAAGAAAAAGAAGAATAAGGTGGATAGAAGGCATAATGGTCTCGTGAGGGATACAATATAATGGAAGGAATGGAAGACCGAGGAACGAATACCAAAATTATAAGAGACGTTGCAAAGAAGAGCTACCAAGGTGTAATAGAGCTAGCACTAGTTAGGGAAGAATGGAGGGCTTGCAGTCAACCAATCTTTGGATTGAAATATTAGTGATGATGAAGATCACTCAATGTTGCTTCGTCAAAAGTTGATATTATGGCACCTGAGTGCCGCGATTTATTTTTTTCGTGCCAAAGAGTTTTAAAAAGGCAACCTGCAAGTTATTTCTTTTGAAAACGATTATTATTTAAGTATTACAGTCTCAGTCTTAATGAAACAACACAATGAAAGTAAATGTAGCTTTTTATCCTTTGGAAAAGAGCTACATCTTCTTCCATTATTTTTTACTCTTTACTCCCCCCCGTTAAAATTTATTTAATTTCCGCTGGTATTCATAATTTGATACTTGCCGGACCAAAATTACTCGCAGAAACTTAGCGCTTTGCTAAAATTAAAACCAAGCGAGGACAATTATATATGCTGTATCTGCAAACATACGCCTCACATCCGCAATATGTCAACTTTATAAATGATCAAGTTAAGATTATAATAGGAAATTGTGAGGTTAAAGTAGTGGCATCCATAAAGTATTTAGGAGTTATGATTGATAGGAAACTGAGTTTCAAGGATCATATTGATTAGACCTGTAAAAAATCGCTAAGAATTTGGTTTTATATCGACAATTAACACATTTTTAACATATGAGACAACCAAACTTATCTACATCTGTACTATATTACCGCACCTTAATTATTGTGCAACAGTTATGTTTCTAGCCAAAAATACAGACCGAAAGAGGCTTTATGTTCTTCACAATAGAGGAATGAGACTAATTTTGAAATGCGATAGATATAGCAATATGAAAGTTGTGTTAAAAACGTTGATGTGGATGAATGTGAACCAATTTTTAAACTACAATGTTCTTATTTTTATTAAAAAAAAATTTTCTTTGGGGTAATGCCTAAGTATTTTGACGACACACTCCTAAAAAAAAATGCAGACCATAATTATGAAACAAGAATTAGTGATTATTTTCATCACCCTAATAGGAAGAAAACTTCTTGTCAGGCGTCTCTTTTCTACAAGGGCTTGGCTATGCATAACAAATTGCATCCGGAAATAAAATATTGCAAAAATATTGACAGATTTAAAATGAAATTATGGGAATTGATATTATCCAGGTAAAAATTGTGTCTTTTTTGATTGTGAAATGGAGTATTAATGATTAAATTTTAAGTGGAATGTTGACGTCTCATCGTGTATTATGTCTTTGTGAATTGAATAGCATTTCGCTAAAATAAAGATTATTATTATTATTATAATTCTTACTAGGAGAATGATAATTTTCATGTAGGAGGTATATTCCGTTGGTTTATTATTTATTCACGCGGGAGGTATGTTTTCAAATTAGGATGATGACTTGACGCGGGTCGGAATCGAGTCTACGAGCTACGCTACCCATCTCGACCGTCATCTCCACTACTGCGACCTTATACACTTTGTTCTCTTTTGTACGAGGAAAAGAAATGACCGTTTCAATTTAAACCGTGTCGTCGACGATGACTGGTATCCAAACGAGGGCCGCGCGGAACGGAGGCCCAAAGACCAAGGAGTGGAGGGGGCGGAGTGGATTCCGATTTCGGGCCGTTTAAGCTGGACGTCGGTCCAGCGCTCCGAATCTCGGCAGTACGGTGAGCGGAGCTGGGACACTTGAACGTACTCCGACGTCGCGGGTATTTATCGCCGGCGATCGACGACGATTTCGTGGGAGTCGACTCGCACTTCCACCGGCGTTCGAGAGCGGTCCTCACGTCGTAAAACGCGGCGCATTAAAAAAAAAAAATCCTTTTTCTTTTTTTCGGACGGGTCGATGGCGCTTTCCCCTGCGGCGATCCTTAAACGTTCACCGTGGTGACCCCGTTAATCGGCCCCACGCGTATGCCTCTGGGGTTCGAACGGTGAAAATTCACACCGCCCCGCCCCCTCGATTGACCCCCGACGGGCAGGAGGAGCGATTTAAACATGGACGCCACGAGGAGAGCGGAGAGACGACGAAGACTGACCCAAGGATGGGGAAGAAGGCGTGTGGGGGGACAAGGAGGGCTCGGGAGAGGTGCGATACCGAAACGAGAATCCTTAAAAGAGAGCGCAAAACAAAAGAAAGGAATCCTGCGCACCCGCAACCCCCCAACCCCACCCCCTTCAAACACAAATTCCATTAGACGGAAGGGTAAAAGGGAGATTGACTCCGCCCCCGCCAACCTCTCTTTTCTTTCTCGATTTTTTTTCGATCGACGAACCCAAGAGTCTCAAGCACTAACCAAAGGGCTCCGTCGTGGGAGAGGGGGTTCACATATGTGAAACATATGAAAGTCGCGGTCACTCGCGGACACGGAGCGAGTGAATCGTTTAAAATTCATAAACAGCAGGGGTGACGACGGGCGACACGGTCATGGGGAGAGCCAGCCACCACATTTGTCCTCCATTGGAAAAGGTTCCTATTGTTACCTACAAGTGCGAATGAAGAATGATAATAATAAATTTAAAGTGAAAATCTGAGAAAGAGGTGTTAATATCATATTTCATCGTCACCAAAATTATTTGCAGATGCCGTCTAATTCACAATTTTTATAAATCCCTGCGATAGTCCGGCACCGGAAATCTTCCCTTAATCGCCTCGATACATCCCAAGCCTTCTTTGCCTATGATTCATCCATTTTACGGTGTCCATTTCCACTCGAAATCTTCGTGAGATTTATTGGAAAATTGATCCATCCATTTCAGTCTCAACATTTTTCTGAGGGAACACTTTTCCTTAACGTCTAGTTCATCTCTACTACAGTTAGCGTGAAACATGAATACAGGCATTCGAGATCGTTAACTAAGTTAAAAAAAAAATGTTTCCTTAATCGGAGGGAAGAACAGACGTGAACATTTCCCTTAGTGCTAGGTTGCTCCTGACAGAAAGATAGTCTGGTGCCATTCTAACTACTGTGCCTCGTAAAATACACGCAAATTATTCCACTATGAAAATTTTTAATGATTAAAAAATAATTTAATTTTAAACACACAGTTACGCCAAGCAGAATAACATGTTTTAGGAGAAGGAGATTGCAAGACCAGGTGAGTTTATAAAGCGTGGTCAAGTGGTAGGGTGCAATAGAACTCCTATAGGTTCTTTAAAACTGCAATCGAAACAGAATTAAAGTGTATTCTAAGGAACCCTACAACGAATGACTTCACAGAAGGAAAGTCTCTTGGAAAGGAAAGCGATATATGTCGAAGAAAGAAAAGAGGTGAGATGTCGTTAATGGCCATTTGAAGTTTTTAGAACTCCGAAGCGGTTACTATGAGAGAAAAAATTTAATGATAGATAAATGGTGCATGTAGGAAACTTTAAAATTTCTTTCACCCTAAGATTGTCTCCAGATTTTCCAAGAGAAATACTAATTCTACGATTAGACAACGGAGATAATTCTCCTTCACACGCTAGCCAACGCTGGAAAAATCTGAGAATCGTCATACACTGATATGAAATGAGATGGCGAAACCCAGTGTAATCTCTGCAGAGACGTGACAAGAAACGGAATAAGGTACTGTTTTAAACATAGGCCTAAGCTTATGCCATGTACCTTCTGGAGAGAGTCGAGAATCGCGATTAAATGGAACAGACTAAAACAAAGCAAGTGAGTGAGAACTAAGAAATTCATCGCATCAGTTAAGCGTTGACTGATGCGACTCCAAAACTGACAAGAGACGCAGGCACAAAAAAATCATCTATCGTATTAAGTCCCAAGGGAACCAGAATACCAGGCTGAATAGAAATAGAAAGGCTGGTGGCACACCGCTGGGAATTGCTCTCCGCGCGCACGAATCAGGGGGCAAACGACACGTTATGCCTATACTATACATCACGCCTTATCTATGAAATGCAAACCAATTGTGACGCCACCTTGCCAGCTGGAGACAATTACACCGAGGTCGGTTCGCAAACTTTTGGGGAAGATAACGGAAGTAAGCTTACAAAAATGATTTGCGGAGGGGAAATAAATCTCGCACACAACCTTGGTGGCCGAGCGGGTCCCGAGAAGACCGTGAGATGCGGAAATTTTGGGGACTAGCCCATATGATGTGGAAAATGACAGACGAGGGCACAGGTCTTCACACAAGAAAATGTCTACTTTTCACTTATGAGAACTAGCGTAGCAGTCTCCCGAGCAGAAGCCAAGCTTAAGTTTAACGGCGAATGGCACGGGGAGCCACGAACAAACATAAAAGAAACGAGACGGCACTCGAACCCGCCCGATGCTTTGTTTCGCGGCGCTCACAGCAGATAGACACCGATGAGGACGCGGGGACAGGAGAACACCAAGAGTGGAACCTCATCATCAATTGCGAGAACGGCGAGAAGGAAGAAACCGAATTAAATCCAGCACGACAACACAAAGAACAGCAACGGACGAAATGAGAATGATTTCTCTAGACTCCAGCGAACGTCATGACAAAGGAGGAGAAAACACGATCCTCAGAGATCCCCTGTGACCGGACGAAAATTCACGGATTTCGAACCCACTAGGTAAACGTCGTACTGCTGGCCCACCCACCGGAGACTGAAGCATGGGCGGGCGGGCATCGGCCGCCACACTCGACGGAGTATCGCCTGGGGAAGAACAAAAGAGGAGCGGCGAAGCGCGACGGAATACGAATTCACGTGGTATGGGGAGAGGGCGGGGGAAGGGGAGGGGCGATGGCGGGTGGGGGCGAGAAGGGGGCAAGAAAGAGTTATAAAGTAGGAGGGGAGGGAGGCGGGGGGGGGATAGGTGTAGAGAGTGCGAAAGCTAGTATGCATGGCCACTCAATGGCGTCCCATTCTGCACGATGACGCGGGGACATTATTAATCGCATGGAATTATTTTTTCCGATCTCTGCCAGCCCGATAACCTCTGGGGATATTCGATCACTGGCCTCTATCACCTGTGCTGCGTCGTGTGGAGAGAAATTCCGATTCAGTGGAAACCCTATTACCAAAGACTCGAATTTCCTAACTGGCAAGGTGTAATACACCCAAGTTTCCTACTCGGTTCTGACATAAGGCGAATGGGATAATTGGTAAATTTCCCACGGAGTGTCTTTTCAGTCCTTGTTTGTGATGGATCAAAGAATAAATGATAGCTTATTCTCCAGTGGATGTTTCCTATTTCCATCACTCACTACATGCTATGGGTGTTGTTTAAGATGCTTCTCAATTTTTGCTCAACACTTATTAAATATAGTACTTAGCATTTTTAATATTCGTCAATAAAATGTCAAATTCTTAAATTTACGGTAAAAGGAAAAACCTAGTCACTTAGTTGGTGATATGGAGCTAGTTTTTATTCTAGTGTGGTGTAATAAGGGCATTTTCCTTGACTTCAGCATTATCCTCTCTGTAGAATAATGTTTTTACGATTGGACACTGACTAAATTTGCTCAAAAATATGAATGCCAATGCCTTGTTATATTTCTAACAATAACCCTTGCAAATATATCATGATTTGGTATGATTTTTCAAAACCAGGTGAAATTTAAAATATGAGCACTAACAGCTGCAGGTCATAGGACTCAATGGTTAAGACTGATACTTTTCTAGCACTCATATGTTATAGTATTGAAATAAAGGATTTAGCTTCTAATATGAGCTAATATCTAAATTATTTTTCTGAATAATCATCATTCATATGCTACCAACAGACGATAACTAGTTTCCTTGAAACTCACGTGGTGCTCTAATGGAATAGCACTAGAACTCAGAAGAATGACTTTCATTCACTAGTGCCTTCAATGCCTGAGTAAAGAGAGTAAAGATGATGTAAGTTATCAAAGAGCGGAATATGTATTATCAAGTGAAGTCCTCTCGGGTTTTCCACCAGGTCAGGTCATTAGTAGCCTAATGACCTGACCCGGTGGAAAACCCCAGAGGACTTCACTCAACAAATATGCCGGGAAAGTACCAAATCATTCATCATATATATTATCAAGTTTACCAACATCACAGTTTTTGTTACTCAACCCTAACATCAAGTCATTGATGAATGGCCAGGTATAAATATGTAAGGAGCCTGATCATATTCTCTTATAACATCAGTTGCATGAAATACACAAATTTGAATACTATATATTTCAAGCAAATAGTTTTCTGTGACAATAATGAACATGTACTGTTGCTGGTAATGCCTGCACGCTCAGCATTGTTCTTGCTGTCCAAGCTTTCACCACAAATGCAGGATACATAACTATGAACTGATATGGTGGAGGGAGTTTCTGCAATGGATGGCAAAAATTGAACAGTGAACATGACTCTTATACCAGTGTTTCCTTGTGATGGCTAATAAAGTTCGAGATGATTGCATCACAAGTCAGTAAAATCCTGATGTGATACCTTATTAAAGAGACATGTCTCTTGGTGCTGTTTTTCTCAACAAAACTCTGAGAATGAGAAAGGAGATGATTTAACGAAAGCTTTCATGGACAAAACAACCAACTACATGGCTATTAATATGGAACAGAAGCAGAATAAGGACCCTATGGTAATCATTTCAAATTGGCTCTTAAGCATTTCATGCACTTGATGAACTGAAGAGCAATCAGTAAAATATTGAATTACAAAAGTAATATCGAAATAGCAAGACAAACTAAAACAAGCAAATTCTACAGGATATGACTAAGTCCATTAATGGAAAAATCAACGTCATAGCTTTCATGCATAAAAATATATTTATAACAAAAGAATTATAATCAATGTTTAATTGCATCATATGAACGAGTTCTCATGCAGGCTTAATGTGCATGGAGTAGTTACCTTAATGCCAGGTCACCTAGTCTTGTTCACATGTTTATTTGTGAACCAGATTTTTAAATTTCGCCAATCTACTAGACTAGGAAAGCAATTTAAAAAACTCTCCATAATATAGCACTTAGAATATCCATTGACAGCATTCTATAGCATGCAAAATGCTAATTCTTCATAAACAAAGTCCCAGGAGTTATTTCAAATACAAGTTGCAATATCATCACAGACCAGTGTATTCAATCTTCCCGAACTTTTAACCTCCCAAATGAAAGCCGTAGGTGAAACTATTAACAAAAATAGGGATGCAATCGTGCATTTTACAGGCCTGGAAAATACATTAGTAAATGTATGAAAATTCCACCTGATCCCTTGACCTTCAAATATATTGCAAATAGAATCAGGGTAGGCTAATGTAAACATTTGCATATGAACATTTTTCAGTTTGCAACTGAAATGCAAATACACTGTGAGATGGGTGAATAAATAAGGCAATCTATTAAATGCTCCAGTATCTTTGCTCAGATACAAACTTGACACAAATACAATTTTTGAATTCGGCTAAAAACTTCATTCACCTCTAGTGGTGATTGTGAAGGGCATTCCAAATAACTGCAGATATGTAGAAAACAAAATTATAAAACTAATGCTAATAAACTAAACTATATATGCAACTAGTCAATAGTATCGACAAAGAAATTAGTTAAAAAGCACAAATAAAAAGCAAAATAAAACAACTCCATACACTTAAGTGATAATTTCCATCTAAATGGCTCTCAAAGAGGTAGACTATGAAAGAAACTGCGAATCGAGGCATTTCAAATAAAATATGGGGAAGTTTACCACTTCAAAATATATATAAAACTACCAAAAAGAGATATTCGGTGGAAATTACTCCATTTGGCTCATGAAAACAAGAAATACAAATTCTACTTCATGCTTCTTCTTCAAAATGCAAACTTCTTTTATTGAAGGACAATTTTGAATAGAAGTAACATGAGAATGTGAAGACAAAATGTTTTGCAATTCACATCAAACAATGTTATTGGTGAATGAAAGGTCATGAGCTCCTTCATTAAGAGGTTTCAATAAAACTGCACTGCACAATTTGTAGAGGGAATGATAAATAGAAAATATCTCATCATCACAAGACTAATGGACTAAATACTAACAAGGTTGATCAATGTTATTTGAAACTAACTCCTTGTATATGCATGGCGAGTTTTATGACGATGAGCTAAACAGACTACCGAGGCTGAAAATTGGCATTTTATATCGGAATAGTGTGCATCTAGTTTTGGGGACAAACATTATGGTTCATAGACCTATATTTAAAATATCTAAGTTCCTAATATTGTCAAAACCATACCTAAAATATGTAAATGGACCGTTTTCACAAGACTTGATGGTTTGACATGTGTATTGTGTTTAATCAACAATGGTATAACTTGTATCAATAAACAAAATGGATTGGAATGCGAATCCGAAAGTATGTTATAATATACAAACAATTAAATCACTGCTAAGAGTCTATAGGCAGCATACTTCACTGATGTATGGCTAAGCTTGTTTAAAGAAAATGAGTGAAAATATAAAGAGGACAATTTTTCCGCGTAGACAAACAGGATTATGAAATCTCATCACTAAAAGATTTAATAAAAGCCTGAAGAGCTTGTACCCAAAACAGTAACAGTCACGAAATTGTTTTATGATTCTATGACTAATCGAAAGTA
This sequence comes from Rhinocypha anisoptera, assembly GCA_011762765.2. Classification (NCBI taxonomy): domain Eukaryota; kingdom Metazoa; phylum Arthropoda; class Insecta; order Odonata; family Chlorocyphidae; genus Rhinocypha; species Rhinocypha anisoptera. The sequence goes on along the minus strand of WURS02000015.1, from coordinate 3,060,998 downwards.
ACAAATATATCTTTTTATTGTTGACCAATGTCCATATTAGTTGAAATACAATTGTCAAAGGTAACTGAAGGACTATCGGGAAAAATAAAGCTCTGATTACTCGAGTAAATACTCTACAGAACCAAACAACTTTAACTCACCATTAGGCCCATATTTTGCCTGGTTACTCTTCACCTGGTCGAGTGTGAGGCCCCTCTCAGGTTCGACGTTGAAGTAGGAGATGATTTCCTCCACAGTTTTACAATGGGCGTCTTCCATGGCTTCCCACTGTTTTTACTTCTTGTTAAAAAATGTACTCTTCAGTCTTGGTTACTGCTTCACTCCGGGTTCATAAAAGAACTCCAAATGAAGACAGTAGTTTAACAAACTGAAAAGAGCCAAAAACAATTCACCATTAGCAAAAGCAATTATAAATGCTAAGTAAGAATACAGTTCACAATGAAAATATTAACCTGAAAATTCAAATATTACATCATAAACCATAAGAAATTATGATTTCTCTTATTTTAGCAATTGATATCATTCATGAAAATGACCTTTACAGCAAAACCTATTGCCATGCACTCAAGTTTGCAAATCATTCACTTTTAACTGATTCAATACTCCAGGAATGTTTCTAATTTTTAAAAGAACTAAAATTATAACGCGAAATAAAGAAAAACACTGAAAGCAATGGGAAAAAAACAGCATGGCAATACCAAGGAATCTAAAGTAAAACCGGAAATGATATTGAAAAACCCACCGTGTAAATCCGAAACCGACACGCCGCAACGTTTGTTCCTTGTTCACGATTAGCAAACTAGAAAAACTACGTCCGTCTAACCTTCTAAAACTATAGTAACTATTAAATTAATTGTCTCCTAATAATTACAATCATAAATAATATAACGGAATACAAAGGTAAAACCTATTCCACAAACATGACATTTTAACATTTACGTTTATGCCTAAAGGGCCTACGTTGCCACAGCTTGTTACTTGCTGCTCCGGCCTGCTGAACTCGCTCGTTACGAGTTAGACCACTTCCCCCATCTGGCGGAAGATTGCAGTAAAGTAGTGAACGGACTTCTTTTGCTTAGGTTTATATTAACGTATCACTCGATTTATAACAAATAATTATTGTAAAAGAAATAAAATACGTTTTCTGTTTTAATTTTATAACCCACATAGTACATTTGCTGATGTAAAACTCTCGTACAGAATGCAATATCCTTCTTCGCATGTGGAATAATGTGATTGGATATCACCCGTCACGTGGCGATTTGGAAGTCGCCTTATTTTTAGCGAACCGCTAAGGCCGGTTTGCAGCGGGAAATATAAATATTTAGTTTGGTAGAACTTAAAGAAAATGAGTTAATATGAGTTTTTAGAACTAAAAACGAATGAAATAATAATTTATTTTCGTTATAGTAAATTATTTTTCACAACCAGATGTGAATATTTACATGTAATTATAACTTTTCACAATTTATACTTATCTTAGATTCACAAAACATAGTTATAGATCTCAAATTCCAAATCGAATACTTTCAGTATAAAAACCTACATGTACATAAGAATCTATGTTATTCATACACTCGTTTAAAAATAATTCTGCCTGACTTATGATATAGAGACAATTGCAAAACCTACCGACACTCGAAACAAAAAGATAACCCCATGTAGTTAATTCAAAATAATAATAAAAGATTAGAACGAATTTCTTGATGAAATAAAGCTGTAAAAAAAGTCGCCATTTTCTCCTTACTCCAGTAGACGAATTTTTTTTGCACTCAAAAAACTCAGTCTCAATTTCTTTCACCCAAGATCCTGATACACATGGAAAGAAAACTCATTCAGCTGCCATGGAATAAATAATCCGTCGACAAATGCCGGAAAGAATATTTCGGCCACTGACACAACGAAGAGCAATAAACGATTTCCTCAGCACTTTGATCGGTCACGCACTTGATAATTCTACCACACATTAAAAAAAAAACAAATGTC
>WURS02000015.1:3007598-3033777 GCA_011762765.2 Rhinocypha anisoptera | reverse complement strand
CTGTGTTACGGCGAAACCTGGTCGTGTTAATAAAGTTATTATTTTTTATGTGGAATTGCTGTGTCTTTCTATACCTCAATACGCATAATAAATAGTATACTTATTATGCACTGTTTATTGAATTTATCTGATATACAGAATAATATATATTATTATTTTGTGTTTGTACACATGCAACTTAATTCAACAAATATCATACGATCTTAGAGCAGCACATAAACAAATGTAAAAATATGATGTTGCCTTAGATATGAAGTATACATAGTAGAGTAGAGGAGATATTTAGTTAAAAACGATTCCTTATTTCGATATTGATAAATATTACTTAAATTTTTTTGACCGAATAAACCCAGAAATTTACAAAGCACTTTCTCCTAATAAGAGTAAGGACGAAAATAAAATAAGAACAAAATTGGCATCTGTAGTTAGTAATGTATGCTTTGGTTCCGTACGTAGTGCCAAAGGTATCTTGGCCAAAATTATATAGGCGTAATTAATAAAAATAACACGTGTGTTTTTACTTGCATATAAGAAGAAATATGCCAAAAAATGTTGGAAATAAGGCGATGAAGTTAATAAATGGAGAAATTTGGACGTATGAACGGAATGATGGCAAAGAACGGTAATGTGTTGAAATATTTTATTAATTTTAGTGGAGTAGTAGAGTTGTTCCACCACTCTTTCCAACACTTTTTCGTATCGCATGTCTCTAATGGGAGGGATACATTTCAAAAAGGAATGATGCAAGAATGGGTTGGTAAAAATTAATCGGTGGATGAATTCAGTTCTGCGAACCCATGAGAAACAAACTCGCTTCCGGAAGAGGGGACGAGTGCCAGGAGCGGAGGGGACTGTCTGTCTGGAACGGAGGGGCGAGCGGTAAGAAGTGGTGTGGGATTGGGGGAATCAAACCTTGGGGAGACTGCCGCGTGGAGGAGACAGCAAGTTCTTTTTAGGAAGTTGGCAGAACGGGAGATGTGCCTCTATTTTATTCATATCCCTGTTTTCGCATTCGTTGAGGCTAAAAAATAAGCAAAGGAGACGTTTTTGGAATTCGCTTTGACTTCAAAATTGGGAAGGGGGATCCATTTTCCATTTCCGTCGCTTGGGGAACAATGAGGTTTCCTTGCCAACCACCATCTCCACTTTGACTCTTAAACCAGACTGTTCCCTTAGTTTCTTTGTAAAGAAATGAGTTAGGGTCAAGGCGGAGTTGGAAATTCCTTCTTCCTCGATGGCTAACTTGATCTTCCCTTTGCTTTAACAGCATACTCTTCGATGGTTAACATAATCTACATCAAGTCCATTAAGTAACTCCAATTATGTAAAGAGCACCAGAGGTGTTACGCCTCAAATGAATCCAAGTGGCAAAAATCTTGATTTAGGTACCAGTCCGCTTTAACATTATCGCTTATTTGGGCCTAATTTGTGTAAGTAGGTAATATAGAGAAATAAAAATCAAATATTTACTATAAAATAATTTAATTATGATATAATTACTATAGGTTCATTCATGAGTGAAATGAAAAAAAATTGTAATTTTTTAAAGCTGAGCGGGTAAAAAATACTGCTTCGATTGAAACTGACTATTAAAAAATCCATTTTTATTCCATTATTTCAGTTATCGAACATAATGACAGGGGTGAGAAAATTTTAGTCCCTAATTCAAATAACTGAACTCATTCAGAGATCGATATCTCTATGTAGTAAAATAATATGATGAATATGTAAATAAGCCTTTGCGGGTGTTAGAATATCATTAACATAAATTCCACCATTGGGAACTACGCAAGGAAATGGCGTTGTGTTGCCATTTCTTACCCGAATTTTATGATACCCACAGGCTAGTCCTTCACTCTGTGCGATTCCTCCTTTCCCTATTACGAGGAAATAATCCCTTCCGCCAAGGAGATTATACGCGTTCCCCCTCACTATTCTACTTCTGCAGACTGTCGAAGCGAGAAAACGAAAAGGATTTCCCGAAAAGAGCTTTAGGATTGAAAGAAGTGTATCGGCAAATTAGAAGACCGGTAAGTTTTCCCCTTCTTTTTTCTACGATAGCTCCCTTCTACACTCCCCTTTCTACCTCATGGCGTTATTTACGCGAAACGGGAAGCCTCCCAAGAACTAAAAACCTGTCTGTGGTTTTCACTCGGGAAACACCAAGTATGAGATAGAGATTGAGTAGCAGTCTTTCCTAGGATTTTAAACAGTAAGATAACTTAATATTCCTGCGAACGGATAGGTCATGGGACAATCTATTTTGAGTTTGGAGCCGATTGGAAAGAACTTCGTTAGTCGAAATTTGTGAGAGGCATTTTAGAATCACCGTCGAGAAAGGGTCCGGGTTCCAATGAGCTACAGCAAATTAATCAGAATTTCATTTCGTATTTCGCATTATTTTTATAAGAGACGAAAGAAAGAAGAACTACCTACTAGCTAAGAAAATTAGTACAACGTAGGACATCAAACAGGCTGCAGTCAATCATTCTTCGAATTGAAGTAATAATAATGATGATTTCACATTTGAGAAACAATCTTTTTGAAGCTTCAATTACATTCAAAGTCGTCGGAAGGGAAAAGAAAATACCTGATGTAACTTTTCAAAGAGCTATGAAATTTTTTTATAGTATTATAATTTAATTGGATAAATTTAGATGGGCATGAAACTGCTGAATGTCTTTGGTAAAAGTTATTGAATCATCAATTTGTAAGAGCCCAATATTTATACTTCCCAGTAAAGAATCGATACAGTGGTCGTCATTCCATTTCAGTACTTTTGGAACTGAAAATCCGTAACTTGAATAATCAAGTGAAATTATTTTTTCAAAAGTGCATATTTCGTCTGTTAAACCCAATCTCCTGCGACAACAAAAACTTGAAAGTAGTCGGAAGGTGACTACTCTCAAATACCATTGAATATATAGGCGACAGACACGAAATATAGGAAGTACTTTTATGTACCTATTTCTACTGGAAAATATAATATATGACCGATTTTGACGATAATCGTCATCATCTGGTGATGGCTGACCAGGTGAGGGCGATTATCATCGAAACCGGTCGTGCATTATATTTTTCTTTGGAAATACATAGTTAATACCTATATTTAGTGTTATTATGGAATTCCACCTGTTGAAATCCTATGTGAATTTTATTTAGCAACAGTTTAGGTTTTAACTAATTAGGTCTCAATTAGGTTTTAACTCTGCGGTTGTCATTTCAGAAATATTTCAATAATTTATATTAGATGACACCTCATCATTAAAAAAAATCGTAAATTAAAATAGTGGCTGCCAGATCGAGTACTAAGAATTGGACAAAGAACGATGTTTTCTGAGTAGACCTACACGTGTGAGCATTGCGTGTGTGGTTCAAGCAACGTGGGTCTTCAATGTTTTGCACGGGTGAGAGAAAACTTAGAGAACATTCTCACTAATTGATCGAATAAGCGCCCCAATACCTATGTAAGGCCTCAGCCATCCATTTTCTGCCCAAAGAGTACTCATATCCTCCAGAATGCAGTTTTCTTACTTCAGAATGATCTATAACTGTAAACTGACTTAATAAATGTAATAAAAGTGTAAGCAGAATATCACAAAGTTTACTATTGCAATAGCATCTTCATCTAAAATTCAATGGAAAAATCTAATTGATCTAAAGTTTTTAATGCTAAACTGTTTCACCTTAAGTGTTGCTAGTTAATCTTATAACGAAAAGTACAGCTCACTGATTTACAGTGAAAAACGGAATTCTCATTTCCAATTATGTTCGCCCATTTAACTGTGTACCTAAGCCTCAAGAACATAAGTTCAAAAACTTCTATTTTCCTCAGTTTTGTTTTCTCGATTGTACATGTCAAGCAGCAAACAATATAACTTTTTGACCATCAGAAAAGAGCCTTAGAGGAATAGTAATCTAAATGACTACTTACTGGATCACCTCTCCTACCATTTATTAATTATATTGGTAACCTCAAAAACAGGAATAAAGTTCTTTGATAACGAAATGGAGGTACTTATTATTGGATTGAAAAATAATATCATCGAAAATATATCAAGAATAAACCGGACTATTAAAACTGAGAAAACATATCATTATATGAATTGTATTTTTTTTCTGTCCAGGCATTAAACTAAGTCATCATCAGCATTTAAGGACACTTTAATTATGAAGTAAAATCTATGTTAGATAAAAAATATTTCATATGGTATAAACCGTAGGGCGTAAGGGAGACGCAGCGAAATAAGCCGAAACAGACGAGAATACTCGTTTCATATCTTTTGGTATCAACAGGGTACAGTCTCATGGATGTCTCAAGCGTCGCCCTACGAGCGGATGCAATCCAAGTCTTCTTTCGCCGACTAATCCCACAGCCTCGCCCTGAAACCGATCATCCTCCTTACACGTCCGTCTCCGCCGCCTCCCCTCGCCAACAACTCTCTTATCGAACAATCCCCAAAGTCTGTTTCCCTCCCCCATCACTCTCAAAGCCAATGCTGGGTAGGGCGAAACACGGGTGTTTCAGTGAGGGCGTGTTAGTGTCTATCCCTGCTCCCGTGTCTGTATGAGCGTGTGTGTGTCTGTGTGAGCTTTTCGATGCCGAGATCCAACTCTTAAGCCCCACAGATATTCCCCACCCCCCCCCGCGCCCCCCAACCCCCCCTTCTCACCCCCTCCCCCCCCCCCCCCCCCCCTAGATTATCTCTCCGTTATTATGCTTTTGATTGCTTGTATTTTATACCAGGACGCTGCTTGAGAAGCATTTCCATTGAAGATTATGTATGTACATTTGGTCATTTGAAGATGTTCCTTGAACTATTTATCTGTCAACACCCTTTGTCAATTGTAATTGGAGATTCGTGTAGATACTTGGCACTCTACCTATAAATTGGTGGATCGTTGAAGAAGATTATAAAACTCAAATGAGTTTCACGGATTCAGATCCCACTCTCCGTTGAAACCTTAAATGCGAAGTGCATCCCTCTCCTTCTCCCCGCCACTCCAGGAAATATAATGATAATAAAAGTAATAATGCTTTAAAGATATTATTCATATTCCAATTCAACTCCCAGAATTTTTCACGACAGGAATAAAATATTTAAAACCAAAATCAATTAATACGGATGACCATAAACAATATCGACCCATGACATGTTTGCTAACTATATATAAATTGTTAACATCATGCATCACAAATAAAATATGCAAACATATCGACCAACATAATTTAACTGCGGAACAGCAAAAAGGATGCAGGAAGTTTCACATGGTGTGCAAAGAACAACTGATAATTGATTCTATAATCCTTCAGCAATCACACAAACAAAATAGAATCCTTCATGCTGCTTATATAGATTATTGTAAACAGTGTCCCTCATAACTGGCTGTTAAAAATTCTAAAAATATATAAAATCTATAGCACCATTATTAAATTCCTAGAGAATGTTACAACAAAGTGGAAAACAGCCTTCCATATCAGGAAAAGGTGATACAACTACAATAGATATAAAAAGAGGCTTATTTCAAGGGGATTCCTTGAGTCCTCTATTGTTCTGCCTTGCATTAAACCCTTTATCCAATATTCTCAACAGCACTAATTACTGATTCACTATTAAAAATAGCCCGGCGAACTGTTTCACTTGTCTCATCTACTATACATTGATGATTTTAAAATGTATGCCTCAAACGAACAGCAGCTTAAATATCTTCTGGACATCACTAGCTCATTTTCAAATGATATCTGCATGCAATTTGGATTGGATAAATGTAAATTGCTTCACATAAAAAAGGGAAAAATCAAGTATGGAAATTACAATACTTTGAACAATGAATTAATAAACTCCATGGAAGCAAATGATCATTAAAAATATTTGATATTCCTTCAATCAAAAATATGCATCAGTAGAAATCAGCAATCGAAAGACTAACCCTACCAAGATATATAGGAAGTAGGGGAATAATACATAGATGTGCAATCACTCCTTGAATTACAAGTGCAAAGCCTTCAACATTTCTTCCATGCCAAATCCTCCAGTTCACCAATTCATAAACCCATAAAAAATAGTGAGAAAAGCTGACACCACTCAACCTAAAAAATAAAGTTCATATTGCAACAACCCGTAAAAACACTATTCATATAAATAGAAAAATGGAATAATGGGTCCAAAAGGGACTGCATTGACGTCAACTTGATAACCTAAAACACCCATATGTGGACATATCTGCGTCAAACAAGTGGTTGTCAGTGGGTGAGGTCTATGGGGAAACATAGGGGTTCTTGATTGCCATACGAGATCAGGTCATTCATACTAAAAATTATGCCAAATACATACTTAAAGACAGCAACACAACATATGATAAATGCAGCAGATGTTTTCAATGTCAGAAACAATTCAACACATCATATCTGGTTGTTAGATGTTATCCAACACTGTATAACTCAACAGACATAATCAAGTAGCAAAAATCATTCATCTCAAACTGGCACATCAAAACAAATTAATAGAGTATTATTTACCATATTACAAATACTATCCCGAAATAGTACTAGAAAACGTGTCATACAAGCTTTACTATCATATTACCATCCTAACCGACAAAGCCAGTGACATAAATAGACCAGATATAACCCTGATCAACAAGCAAAATAGAATATATGTTATTTAATAGATATTGCAGTGCCCCTATCCCAAAAAATTGAAAAAACAATAGCAGTAAAAGTCGACAAATACCAGAAATTAGCGATAGAAATAAAAAGAATTTAAAATATGAAACAGGTCCACATTGTAATTTCAGCAACCGGGATAGTACCCAAGCAAATTCAAGACAGCTTCAAAACACACCATGTTAACCATAACACATGTATTAAGCTACAAAAGGCAGTAGTCATAAAAACATGCCACATCACTAGAAAATTCTTAAATTCAGCACAACAGTGAAGAGTTCCTCTGGTGAATACCCGTGCTCTTTACTTAAAACTCGGGATTAACTGAAGAAAAACAAAGAAATAATAATAATAAGGGGTCAAGGTGGTTGATGTAGTCATGGATGTGTCGAAAGTGCGTTTATGGGTGCGACAGTTTAAAGAAGGCAGAATATCATGTGACAACGAACCATAACAATCTCGGCCTCGCACACCGACAAGGTCACAGCGATTTTCCATTGGTTAAAACAGACTCCTAAAGAAACCTTCACCGCGGCCTCATGGCGTCTACGTTGCGAAAAATGTGTACGGCTGCAGGGAGATTAAGTCGAGAAATAACACAAGTTTTATTGTTTTTAAGGTGAATAATTTTTTATAAAAAATCGGGGATCTTATAACTTGAATGCATCTCGTAATACATCTAACTCCCTCGAACTAACTAACTTTAGCGAAGAACTTAACAATATATTACAAGCCCCGTCATACTACAGTAAATGAGATTATGCGATTAAAATAAAGAAGATAGACTATCGCACAGATAGATATGAACTATCATTTTTCCCTCGTTAAATTAGAAATCAAAGAAATGTGATGACAAGCACAGTTCAGGGTTGTATTTTTTTCTTTTTTTTTAACGTTTAAGGTTGGTTGGCAAGGCGCGGTCGTGTGTTTGTATTATATGCAATGTATGGTTGTAAGGTATTTATGGTGTAAACTATGGTTTGCATGATGTTTTTATATTTCTGAAAATAGGTACGTTGTTATTTTTATATGGTATATATGTATATATATATGCACATATATATATATATATAGATTGATGTTGTCCAATATCAATTTTTTCTTTTATGTATATATTTTCTGTAATCGGGAGAGTGTACATTTTTCTAATTTCAAAACCTGTATGAACCTATAGGATAGGAGGTCGTGGTAGCCCAGTGGGTATAGAGTTCTTGGCTACTGACCGGGAGGACCCGGGTTCGAGACCGGGTGGCGACCCTCCGGACACCTTTTTCGGGTACCACATATTCGTGGGAAACCACAGGCGGCACGGGGAAATGAACTGGCCCCTCTACCCTGATATGTGAATTTCCACACGCCGTGGGCTTAGTACTGGGTGAGCTCTACCCTCACTTTAAATACCAACCTTTGGGTTGATCACTGTGGTTTAATTAAATACGACAAAGGCCCAGGCAGAACTTTGTGGAAATCCATCAGGGGGGTAAAAATCCACAGGGGGTAAAAGAGGTAATGCTGCTATCTCAACATGAATTTTTATTTGACACGGCCATGGTTTCATAGCCTGGCTACAACATCAGGTCTTTTGTTGATATAGCTACCCTATGAAACCTTGGTCGTGCAAAATAAAAATTCAAGTTGAAATGGCAGCGTCACTTCTTTTACCCAGCATAATTAAAATTTTTAATATGTTCAAAATCAGTAACACATTGCAAAAGATATATACAGCATGGTAAAGGTAGGCTAAAAGTACTACAGACCAATTTGAAAAGGAAAAAATAAAGCAGCCTTCTACTGCATTTCCAAACTCTAAAGAGCAGAAAAAGTTCAATGGGAAATACATTTAAGGATCATTACTCCCTCACAAAAAGGTTAAACTGCTTGTTTTCCATTCTCAAAATACAGTCCTGATTTTGTGAATTTGATGTTGGTGATACTTTTATGCTTTCTTTTCTTATGGCAATTTTAACTGATGCTCAGTCCTGAGAAATTCCTTTCAATGGACGAATTTTTTTCTATTCAGCATTTTTCCATTATTCTGGCATTTCTTTGCTAATTTGTTTAGGCACATATTTTTATAATCACATGCCCTTGCCGATGCCAGTGATCCAGAAAAATAAGTTTCTGATAAACAAAACATCCATGCTCTGGGCAGAGTTCAAACCCACTACCTTTGGTTTAGCCAGTGAGTTTTCTACCAACTCAGCTGATCTGACCAGCTTTTATAAGACCAATATTTTCACTTTATTTAGTGAGTTTTTTTTCCCTGCTGCATTTTGGAAATTCTTTCAGGTTCGGAAAATCTAGAATGTTGTTTTGCTTTGATCTGTGATTTCTTTTGATAGGCTGAGGCTCTTATTAGCTGACATTTTCTTTTACAAAAGTCATCACTTCAAAATCCTTTCAGTTCCTTCCAGATTCAAAGCAGCACAGGCAGAAATGAAACAAGGGAATTAAAATAGAGAGATGTAAAAGTAAGGTAGGGTACTTGTCTTGTTTTATTCATTGCATTTAACACCAAACATTAGAAGAAAAAGAGAAATAATATATTTTACTATTTTTTACAGTTTTCCCCTTTGATTAGCAGAGTTTTTCCATTAATGGGATCTACAACTAATTTATAAAGCCAGGAAAATTTCTCATAGTTTTTTATGAGGAGGCCATCTCATTCAAGATGAACAATTTAACTCTTTATAACCATGTTTCTACTCAATCATGAATAAGATTTCAGTCTGAAGGCTGGTGTCCACTCCATTCTACTAAGCATTGCTGTTATGGTGTTTAAAGGCATGTCAAAATTTGATGATTAGCATTTGTCTATTCCGTGTTAATTCCCTTAATGCCTTTATACCCTTCTTTATTCTCTGAAGCACTTGCCTCATGATCTTCATCTGGGGGTTCTCCCTTCAGTTTTAACTTCTACTGTAATTAACTGCAATCTATTGTGCTAAAGGGAGTGCACTCTATTCCCATTGTTCCTCTTAGACCTACTTTTAGGGTTTGGGGGAAGAAGGGACCTCCAATAACAGCATTTCATTATTTCTCTTATTAATGTACTTCAAACTGAATCCTACCTTCTAGTCTTCCATAAGCCACCCCATTCGTCACTTTACCTGCCCAGAACATCTTCAGCATTCACACCCAGCACCAGGTTTTGATGGCTTCCATTCTTTGGTGGTATGCTTTTCTGGAGGTCAATTCAGTGTCATTCTTTAGCAGAATGATATAACACATTACTTTCTTGTTTAAAACAGGATCCTCTTGGAACATGTAACGCATTTCTAAATACTATCCTATCATGAGATCCTCTTCCCTTAAGGTTATTTGAAATTTTACCTTATTGTTTCACATTGTGGCAGCGGTAGTTGCAGGATTCCACTTTCTCTCCCATCTAAGAGTAATATTCACCATCAACTTCTTTTTTCTGCAGACTAGTATTTTAACTTCCTTTTTGTTAATGTTCATATTATATTCTTCAACTACTGAGTTCGCTTTTTCTTTATTTTCGAGAAATCTCACATGACTTTGGTGTAGTCTTGTAAAGTGCTTCCATATTTCATTGATTCTGGAATTTTTTCCTTCTGCTGTATCTTATTTGAGCCAATATCCATGATAATGTAGTTTCTGTTATCTTACATGTGTTGTTCATCTGCTACTTCTGTATTTAGCTTATACATAGTACTCATAGGGATTGGTCTTAAATTAAGGAAATTGAATGTAATCTTTAGGAAAATATAAAGCTTTTTGAATTTCAATAGCTAAAACATGCTGTTTTTACATTCTTAATAAAATAAATCACAAATCTATTATAATAAATCTAAATAATAAACATTAAGATAACACATCACAAATATGTGATTTTAAACAGTGGATATAAAATACTAAATAGGCAGTAATATAAAAAGGTATAATCTCAGGGGAAATGTAATGATGTAGATAAATCCATTTAATGTCAATTAGCATTCCCTTAATCCTCTACCTTGCCCATTACTTAAGACAAAGAAAATGTCACCAATTGATAACAAAAAACAGTAAGTTAACTTAATTTGACCATACAAAATGCCACGATAAACATGAAAACTGAATGGTCATAATCATATGAATTTTTTACAAATAGTTTACTTCTCACAAACTTTAAAACATTCTCAATTTCCATATTTGGATTATCTTTTATGTTTTAAAATCATAATACGTACCTTGATATTTAAACACATCTTATGTTTAATTAGCATGTTATAAGGTATCTCAAAAATAACTACCCCCACCAGATATAACATGAAGCATTTACATTTCTGGCCACAGATGAACAGAAATATTAACAAAAATTTTTCTTCAAACACATCCTGTGCCAAAATCCAATCAGAGTTAGTGCAAGTACAACTAATGAAATTAAGCTTGAAGTACTTTTACACATAGATTTATATATAAAGCAAGGAAGTCTAAGAAAGAATTATTAAAATATGAAATCCACAAATTCAAAGTTTTGGGTGTGCTAGAATGGTCACCCAATTAAATTATAAACCAAGAAATGAATAAAATTAAGGAAGAGAGATACAAAGTATAATTTGAGATTTTAATAAAATGAATTAATTTTTCCTTGGTATAATTTTCAACTTTTAAGTTCATATTCTATATCTTAATCAATAAATGAACATGATAATATATTCAACAACATAACTGCAATATATATAAATTAGAGTAACATATATGTATATCTTAATTGTAATTTAAAATATTAAATGTAAGATAGAAATATGTGGTCCTAATTTTGCCTGAACAAAAAAATGCAATTGTTATTATTAATGCTACTAACTAAATAATAAAGTAAAGTTACAAACCTTGCAGTTTGCATTTGTCTTAATTGAGCCATATTACTCAAAGCATCATCTAACAAGAAAACAGCATCATTCATGAGCAGGTTAACAAAACGTAAAAACAATGGTGGTGAAACTGAGTCTTGGTTGACCTCAACTTCAGCTGCAAGCTTCCTGTAATTGAAAATATAATTAAACAGAAAAATTGAGAAATATATACATACGATTATTCATAAATAGAAGATAAAGGAAATTCTGAAAGGGGATTAAAATAAGAGCTTAGCCATTTTACTATTTTATTTTTTGATTCACAGTCACTTTTTTTAAAGTTTTTAAGCCATCATATTTTTTGCTTTTCTTCTACGTCCCTTTAATAATTACAAAACGGTGCATATCTGCGAATGTTTCACCAACTTCAGTATTCAGAACGTTATTTAAAAAATAAATTATCTATTTTAATAAATCAAAATAAATGACTTTCACTTAGAGTTATAGTAATCTTTCTTAATTATTCTGTCAATTTTTTCTTAAATTAATTTGTTTGATGAAATTAACACAACTTACAAAAGAGCATAAGTTTATCAAACATGCACATCTTGGCATTAAATTTAGCTAAGCAAAATCATCTAACAACTAGTAATTCAAGTCTCACTACAAGTAACAGAAAATATCAATAATCACGATGCTATAAAACTTTGAGGAAGGGTGTTTTTAAGAAAGGAAATTTACTTTAATTCAACCATTGCTGCCCATCCCTATGATAAAAAGTTGTGACCACAAACATCATCTCAGGAGGGAAAGCGGAGGGAACATTTGTACAGGGAGAGACGAGGGGAAAAACATAAAAATATGAGAAGAAAGAAAGAAAGAGGGAAAGAAAAAGAGAGAGAATGGAAATCAGATCCAAAGTTCTCATTAAACATTGCACTCAATGAAACACCAAGTGTAGGCATCACTTTATAAAACTTTACACAGTGTAAATTCCTTAAAGTGACACACTCCATCATAATAAAAACAATACTCTTATGTTATGAAACATGCCCTCTTGTGTGGTACAAAATGTGCACAGTATTGCATTGTTCTTGAGTATTAACAAACAAGATTGCACTTGATAGTATGTTACCCTCTTATAAGTCCTATTACATACATATTATAATTCAGGAAATACATTTTCAATGACAATACTCACTAGTCAACACTATCATCTTACCTCAACCAGTGAGAAAAAGTTACTACTTTTAGCAGAAGACTTGTTAAATTAGCACTCGCTACCAACACCAACTACTCTGCATATACCCAATTTTTCACTCTTTATTCCAATGATGACTGTGGAACAGCAGTTATTTTCCGTGAGGTAGCATTCCCAATACGAGGTTTACTTTTATAGGAGAAACAAAAAAGTGGAACTAGATACAGATGACTACAGCACAACTGCTACCTAATACATACATCAGTAATACTCCAAAAAAGTGTCATACTTTAAAAAAATCAAACATTTCAACAAATGATACAAACTGACTATTTGAAATGAATGTATTGAGAAAATATGAGTTCTAAAATGAGAGGATGTGTACATTTCATGATGACAAAACTACCTTAAATTGTGACTACAAAAAGATTCAGTCAAATATTTTTAATTTCAAATATACATCATGATAAAAAATTACACAAATTTGAATACTGCCACTCATTATGATGTGAAATTTGAATTGTATCTTGAAATGATAAAAAACAATGATACCGAGAATCACTTAATTTAAAATTATAGTAAAAAAAATGATCATACCACATATAGGATGGTGCTTTAAAATTGTCATACTTGACCAAATTATAACAGAAAATCAAATGTGGTTTATGTTAGCATGAAACTAAACATTAAAAAAAACAGACAATGAGCACATCAAACTTCATTCATACTGAAGGTCAGTTTAATTAGTGAGAGTTCAGCTCACCTGGAACTATGGACCAAGCGTCATCATCAAAATGGGTTGTCAATTCAAGGATAGGTTTCTCACAACTCCCCAAGAAGATTTTGTACAATTATTTTTTTCCTATTTGCACGTGTTCCTTAAAATTCCCTTTTCAATGCCAGTAATTCATTAATGACCAGCATATCTACTTAGTTTTCAACAATCACAATAGCACCAAATGCCTAGGAATTTTAATAGTTCTTATTATAAAAGATTTCATTTCAATATAGTAGATCTTGATTCCAATCTTCCACCTTAATTCCTGTTGAACCTTATACTGTAAAATTATCTTCATGATACTGTCATATGTTTGAATAACTCCATTTATGTTATATGTCCATCTTTTGGAGTTTTTGTAGGGCATCTTCTTTTCTACAGTCTCTTAGAACCTCTTCATCAACTCTTTGATCCCTCAATCTGAAGCATCCTCCAGGAGAATCACATCCTGTGATATCGTTTTCCATTCATTTGATTTCTTTCGATTTCATTTAATTTGATTAGTCATTGTCTTTAGTTTCTTCGATTTCAGCTGGTGCTTCCCAAGTGCAATGCAGTGGCATTAGTGTTGATATTTACACATGGATAGTTTTTACAATCCTTTAAAAGATATAGTCAAAATGATACCCCCTTACATCTTCAGGCATCTCATACCTTATTCATGTATCATTTCAAAGTAGTGCTTGCCACAGCCAGGTGTTAGGTATGCCCAAATATATTTTTAATTTACACATTCAGGCTAGGTATGTTCCCCATGTCGTCCGTCATTTCCAAGAAAATTTTTGCATTCTCAGGAATATGAAGGAGTTGGGTTCATATGGGGCATCTGAATAGGTCACCCAGATGTGAACCTGGGATATGGCATATACTCGATATACAAATTCCACACCCACCAGACCACCATGCTCTCATCAGATAGCAAATAGATGCAAAAGCAAATAGATTTAGTCAGGCCATTCATTCAGGACTGGATTATCTTTAGAGGTGACTCGATTCTACAATCAAGAATACAAACTTAGCCAGAAAAAAGCTGTCTGATTTGGCAACAGCCCACTAAACAGTAGAATATTTAATTGGAAGAAAAGCTCTCAGAAACCAAGAAAAGCATTGGGGTATAGTTGTCCTCTATTAATCCAGTCCTGCATTCAGCAGAAAAAATATAAATATTCAAGATGGTTTACTGTATGCGCATGCAGCTATCATTTATAGATGACTACGCAAACTGTGAAAGCCATTATGCAGTAACAGAATGCAGACTTACTTGAAGCAATTTTTATGTTCCTCAATTTGCCACAAATAGTCCATAATATAATACATTGGTCGGCGATAGTTAAATTTCTGTTCAAATGTAACACTTTGACCAGTCATTTCAATTCCAACAAACACATGTAAAAGGCATTCCACAACCTGTAAGGAAGAAGAGTAAGTGTGAGGCAAAACCAGGGCTGCAAATTAAACTAACATTACATTACAATAATGAACAAAAAATAAGATAAATTGAATGCTTTCAGGCTTCACGTTGTGGGAGTTTTTAATACCATTAACAGAAGAAAACAACATAATTTTCCATAGACTTCGAGTGAGAAGTCAATTCTTTGGAAATGTACATAGTTATTCTTCCGTCAAGGAATAGATATGACTTACTATCAGGAAATAAATATATGACCCAGAGTATTGAAATACCACTGAAACGAAGAGCTCAATATTGCTTCAGTTTTTATATTTATGAGATTCAACCACTATTCATTTAAACATAGTTTCTGTTGTTCATCAATAATCCCAGGGGAGTTATGAAATTGCTTCAGGGAATGCATCAGAACTCAAAAAAAGGACACAATTAACCACCAACTAACGTTTATTTCATGAAATCCAGAACCTAGAGCCTGACTGATGGGTACTGCTTGACCATTAATGTGGAGACTTTGGTGCAATCTATGCATTGATGTGTGACTAAATTGAGGACTCATCTCAACATATTCAAAGTCTATGGAGATAAGGGAGGTGGAATGGGCTGGCAAACCATTATTTGACACCATACACATGAAATGAACCACTGTCTCCTTCTAGTACTATTATTTGGACATTGCATGCATAATGTTACATAATGTGTGAATAAACCAATTTCATAATTCCAAAATGGGAAGTGATTTTACTGCTCATTCCCTGCACAAAATTTTATCCTTGAATTTAGGTGTCCGACCATTTTCCCTTGCATTTAATTCCAGAGAACAAATTGGTTGGTGACCCGACAAAGTGGAACTTCATAATTTTGAACTGGTAGTACAATTGCAACATATGCCATTTTTATGATCTTTTCATTGTAAGTGCATTACAACCATTTAGGCTTACTAACCCATCAGCATCTAACAATATTATGTTTAAAAAAAAACAATAATAACTACATATAAATATGACTGTTGCAACTCAATAAACTCCAGATATGCATCGCTCCAATCTAAAACCACATTACGTGATACTATCATTAACAAGTAAATGTAACCTCTACTCCCTTCTAAGTCTTAATGAAATCAATGCAGCAGACCATGATATTCTAAACTACGCTCCTTTCTATTAATACTCTCATTCCTTCTATTGCAGAATATAACCTTTCAAAGTGAAAAAGAAATAGGGAAGCATCTTCATTAAATGAATCTCAGTAGAAAGTCTAGCTCTCAAGAAAATGGTTTTTTTTTAGAAATAGTTGAAATGTGTGCATTGGAGAGGTTTTGCACAACAAATACAATGACTTCCATTCTGCGACATAGGATATGCATAGGTATTAATGATTCAAATCTAGGTTAGACTTAATATTGAATATTCATTACACAAAGCACACAATCAAAAATCCACACACCACAAGAGGATTAAAGGTTCTAATATACTAAATAGCTTATAATGAATTGAGCTAAGTATTTCAAAATTATGTGAAAATATATTCCTAATGCTTACAAAGGTGTAATATAGAGTGAAGACTGAAAATTTAGAGTTTAAAGGGAGATTTAAACTGTGAAAAGTTTACAAAATATGTCCATCTCTTCAAAAGAGAAAAAAATAGTCAGTGATTGATTCTGATGACTTTTAAACCAAATTACTTAAAACCAAATGAATGACAAACTAAAGTCAAGATTCAAGTCTACAGTTACAATTATTTGTCATATTCAACCTGACAGATCATTAAAGAAAACCAATATTTGCTCAGCCATGATTTTTCATTTATACGATCATTTTTTAGCATATATGTATCCACATAAATGCCAATCCCTTACAGTTTAGACTGTTAATTACTAATGGCATATGAAGTGTTGGAGTGCTCCAGAAGGTAGGAGTAGATGGAATATTGGGAAAGATATCTGGAATCAAGACTATGGCAGTAAATGTATTGAAAGGTGAATTATAATTGGCTGTTATAGACAGATAAATAAATTGGGACTGTCAATTAATGCTAATCTCTTTCAAAATGTGTCGAGGAATTAGAGAAAAACAGGCTGGAGTACGAATGAAAGTAGTTATGAAATTATTTTCAGATCTGCTTCATTTTAGTTATGTTTGGAAATCTAAATCAGATACAACATGACTGGATCAATGAGCCAAGAGTTTTCCGTCACAGCTGAGAGAATCATTGTGACTATGTGAAAGTAAGTGTCCACAAAAAATGTATTAAAAAATAAAAATAAAGTCTCAAGATATGAATTGAACAGAAGTGTAGGAAAGGAAAATTAAAACAGGTGGAATCATCTCATTAATTGTTTTATAAAGATCATGACAGGAATAGAATAGACGAGAAGAGAAATGGCTATGAAGATTTTAGGTAAAATCATAAAGGATTAATTAAATCACCAAGCCTGAGATAAGTCAATGTTGTTTGGTTGCAAAATGAGGTCTGTGACGAAAGATGAATATAAAACAGAGTAATTTGGATTGTGAGTATGGAGAAGGGGAGAAAATTTTTAAGAAAAGATAATGCAAAGAGAAAACACACAAACTGGAGTGGAAAAGACAATGTGATGGAATGACAGAGGGAGAAGAAATTGTTTGGGAAGACAAACAAATCAGGAAAAACGGATGTGCATGAATTTATGTAATGGGCTTAATGTCTGCAATGAGTTGAAGAGCATGATGATATGGATGATATTACATAAGGAAGACAAGAGGGATGAAAAACTATAACAGTAAGAGGGTCAACTACTAACTCTCAATTGTGACTCAAGTAAAACTTCTACGGACCTCTGTCAACTACATCAATGTGGTCCTTAAAAAGTAGTTTACTTGTGAAACCATACAAAACTGCCAATGCCCATCATATGTTAAGCACACAAACTTGGTTTTTTACACAATAAATTGTGTAAAAACCAAGTTTGTGTATTAATCTTATGATAAATTGTTTCTACCATGTGATGACTGATAATACCACATACATCAATACCTAACCTAATCTTTAAAAGTTTTAGCAATGTTTTTGTGAAGTTATCTGCAGAACTGCTATTATATTTTGCCTACTGTTAAACCATTAATTTGATTATTAGATCATAGTTAAGGTAGCTATATGTGTATTATACCTTGCACCTTTTTAAAAAATTAAATGTTAATTGATTTTGTTCCCACATGACATATATTCATCATTGAAATTTTTTTCTTGTAAGCAGTTTCTCACAATGTGAATCATATCTAATATATGAATATGGGAATGCAGGCCTGGTAATGGCCCACTCACCACCTGCCACATGCCCTCAAGGTGGCTTATAATGTAATATGTAGACGTAGACCATTATGCACTGTCTATTATGCATAATATTCCACTATCAGAATCATAAAAAAGCACCACTTTCAGCATTTACTTTTTCCTTGGAAAATGGTTTACATAAAAGTAGACCCAGTGCATAGGTTGACCATAGATGTTCCAATAATGATCATTTAGCATAAACTATAAATTAACTCTACACTAGGAATATCTTCCAGTATATGATGAAGGCTAACCATGGTAATCCTATTCATTCCTATGAATAATTACAAGAGTTTATAGTGACAATGATGAATTAATCTTTCTATTACATAGTCATAATAAGAGTCAAACTAATGTGATGCTGTGAAGATAAATTGATGAATACAACCTAATTGTTTATATAATGATTTCATAAGCAATGGCAATTGATGGAAACCCACAAACCACCACTAACAATGCTCAAATACCATCACATCAAACGACTATTCAAAATCTGCCTTTTTCAGTTGCCACTGTTGCCAATTCAATAAAAGGAGAGAAAATATGATGTTAAAGGGGGTGAGGTGAGAGCAATATTTGCACAATTCTACATGGCATACAAAACTACAATCTCACTTGTAGACGGTGGGGATGCTCAAGAAACAGCCTTTCTCGATTGAACCCTGGAATGGTAGACACTTCGTCTGGACTCTCCTCTGCAGCACCTCTATGACTGGGAGGAAGCAGAGCTTCCAGACTCTCTGCTAGGCCAGCACGCAAATGCGGATTGCGAATACGCTCGGGAGCACCCATAAACACCAAAATCACAGTGAGGAGTGGATCCAGGGCGCCAGCACCACCACATTCCTCCAAAGTATGCCGAGAGAAGCGACGACAGAATGACAGGAAGCCTGCCACGTTTTCCACCACTTGCTCCGGCACACAGGATAATAATGGTGGAATATAAGAACCATCTTCACCAGTTGGTGGTCCCTTGGGCAGCGGGAAGAACACGTTGCGACACACACCTGGAGCATATCTGTGCAAAACAAAAAATGTTGAATCAACTGTGAAAAATATCCATCTGATAAAAGAGAACATTTAATGGAATCGTCATTGGACTGATAAAAGAAAAAAATTAATATTTAATTGAACAAAGTTCACTGTGGAGGTCGTCACTTGGTGGAATTCCATGATAGAGTGATGGTTTTTTAATAACTATTATTCTTTATTATTATAACTATTATTCTATTACTATTAACTTTTGTGGAAATATAATAGTTATTAAAAAACCATCACTCTATTTAATTGAAGGCTAAAAACGATCCACAATTTAATACATATTTGTTAATTATTACTTCTCTTTCATTCTTTAGGATGTCTGTTATCCTCTGTAGTCACCTTATTAGCTAAATAAGGACTTGGAGGTTTAACAAGGATTGTTTCAATTTTTTTCATATTTTTGTATTAATCTTTGCAACACCCGGCTCCAATTCATCTACAAAAATGTCCCTAGATCCCACTATCACAAATTCATAGGCTCATGTTGGAGCCGAAAACCCCCTGGAAGGATATTTCTGTGAGAAATTGATTTACAGAGTGCCTGCATTGAATTGAATGACAACCAAATGAAGAACTGGCCTTGTCAAGCTAGTTCTTCAACTGGCCTCAAAAGTCATTGACCAACTTACAGATACATACTGAAAGAGGCTAACTATTAGGATTTAAAACATTACTCCTGGTTTGCATGATGGCTATACATATTTCTATATTACTAATTATTATAAGCATTTCAGCACTATGAGGCACCATTAACTCAGGCACAAAAATATTGGAAAGTTAAATAGATTATTAAATAACCTAGAGAGATAAAATATATTTACAGATGGTTATTATTGTCTGATGAGTCTTATTTACATCAATTATCTATAAAGAAATTTATTCCAATTTACTGCATGGGTTATGATAGGAAATTTGATTATAATTTAATTAAGGAACAGTGGCTTTCACACTTTCTAAAAACAAAGCAAACATACTCTAAAGGTGATTAATATTTAAGGGAGTACTTCAATCAATACATTTTAGTTTGTTGGAGTAATTAATAAGTTTGTTACTGGTTATATGCTAAATACTGTGAAAAATCATTGTTACAAGATTCTAATATAGTGCGTAACATTCTTATAAAATTGATATGGTGATGCTAATGAATCACATTACTGCCAGCAAAGCTCAATTACCTTTAGAAATGATTTAAAATACTAGTAAAAATATTAAAATGGTATCTCTGTTAACTTGGTCATCCTCAAGTCTCAAGCAATTGTGGCCTTTGATAGGATGGATATGACATGGCAGTCTGTTTAAGATAGGGAAGAGGAGAAAAATATAAGGAGCCATATACCCTGTCTCCAGAGTACGTCTCCTGGCCTCTCCATCGATGTCGCACAAAGCCACCTGCACCAGCCACATCGATGTGGCCACATGCATTTGCGCCATCAAACTCAGCGTCTGTGGCTGAACCATTGAGGTTCTCAAGCACAGCACCTCCGTCGTCCCAATGCGCACCCTCTCCAGGATGGCCTCTTCAGCCTCCGCGGGGTTATTCCCACCAAGGCCACCCATCTCGCTCTGAGCCCGCACCTCGTGGTAGACCCTCCTCAGCCTCCCGAGGTCCTGGGATAAGCGCAGAAGTCGTTCGTGGGCGACACGGAAACCCAAGTCCACGGCTTTGTGTGTCATGAAAAAGCATTCTGTCAGGAATGTGTAATTCTCCGCTTGAGGCCTCAGGACACCACTTCCCGACCCGGGGCCGCTCTTGCCTTCAGGGAGGGACGGGTGAGGGGTGATCAGACACGTCTCCTCGCCAGTTATGTTGAGGTGTATGCCTCGCTTCTTCCGTTCCTCGTCGATGGCGGAGCTGTTCCCAGAGTGGGCACTCCTCAGGGTGGCGGCGTAATAAGTGGGGTCTATCTTCATGAGCCTCGGGTGTGTGTGCTCGTGGAGAAAGGGCTGACAGAGGCGGAGGAGCACGGCACACAGATTTAGAGCGAAACCGTCCGACGCACAGGAATGCGCAGCTGGTCCGGGCCCTAGGGCCCCGGGTCCGTGCAGTGAGTTCCATATGCGCCCTCGAGGTGCATTCGCATCCAGACATGAAGCCAGCCATGTCAACGTACGATGGCGAATCTCACCAGCGTGTCTGAGCAGGGATTCGAATATTCTTGCAGCACCTTCACGTACAGCACCCAATGCAGTCCAGGCTACCTCCTCTTCGGCACGGATAGAACCTTGTCCGAGGGTGGTTCTTTGATCGAAGAAGGCATAAGGAACCTCAGGGGACTCTGGTATTGTGGAGGGAGAGAGGATAGCACCTAGAATTGTGTTTACATAGTCACGGCCACGGTGTGGGTTCGCTGGAGTGGAACATGCGAGCAGCACGGGGGCGAGTCGGTCATTTAATGCAAACACGTGAAGGAGATCATAAACACTACGATCAAGAGCAGACAATCCACCGCGAACAATCTCTTTCTTCGCTAAACTCAGAACTGGAACGAATGCGGCTTGCAGCTCGTCAGCTTCTCCCTCTTCTTCCTTGGGGAACACAACGACAATTCCATTTACGAAAGACCTTAGTTCGGGACTATGTGATTCAGCAAATAGACGAAGTAGCTGCGAATCTAGTCGTTGCCCTGGAAAGAGATCAGGTTGACGCAGGGCAGTAGAAGCATTCTGTAAAACTATTGTAACCATCTGAGAAAGTCTTCCCGCTCTGATATTCTGGTGTGAGTTTTTCGGGGCATCACCAAAATCGGTATCTAATCTTTCGCTAAGTCTGCGAAAGCATTCAAAAAGATATATTAAAACATCTCGTTGCACAGCATGTTCACCGCCCACTGGAGATGACCGACCGTTAATTGGTAATACATGATTGGCAGGCTCAGTCAACATCAACCTTTCGAAAAGGGCAGGTTCGAGTGTTTGTATATCTATCAGGTTCTGAGGAGCAAGAGCAGACGCCAGTTCCTCCAGCAGTACAAGGTGACAAGAAGGCGCGTTGCCTTTCATTGGGGGACGTGGCTGCTTATTGAGGGTCAACTGAAATACATCCTCCACTATTTGGTTTACTTCTAATCTTTCTTTTAATTCCTTATCAGCAGTCTCGACTCCTTCAGTTGAAGGTTTAGAATGTTCCCCCTGAATTGTGCTTTTGCTAGCTGAGTCACTATCTGTCGACTCAGGCGAAATTACTTCCGACTGATTCACAGGCGAAAACAAGGCAGAAAATGGATTGTTTTTTATGTTGTCCGTCATCCTACAATAAAATGAGATTGGAAAATAAAACCCTTTCCCAAATATTGACAAAACTAATGATTTGACGTAAACATTCCATAGAGCGGACAATACTTACTTCAGTCACGGTGTTTAATTGAGTTTCGAAATATTGTAATGTTTAGTAAAACTTCAGTTTCTTCGTAGGAAGCTGTATATTAAACTCGTTCCATCTTAAAATCAACGACGTAAACACAACACAGCGTAACTAGAAATGACGATACAATAATTTTCTTTTGACTACAGCACTGCCATCTGTACAAATATTTGAATGATAGTGGAAACAAACGAAATACGCAACTTAGCAAGAAGAAAACCGAAATAAATACCGCCAATATTAATCTCAAGGATCATGGGAAGATTGATAATATTCAACTTAACTTAAATTTCATTTGATTTCATTACATCACATAGGTAGATGAATTGTAATGTGAGTTTAATTTTCATTAAAGTGACAGAGAACGGTATGCAAAGTCAATCATTTTTCTAAGTTCAAATCTTGATTACAAGTTATGAGCGTCAAAAGAATGTAATCCACATTTACTGATTTCAGGTTGCTCAAAGTGTTCAAGTAGCTACAGAATATTTGAAAAATAATTAACCCAAAAGCAAGCTCCCCAGTTTAAGTGTAAGGTAAGTAGATTTTAGTTAAGTACTTTAATTTAAAATTTTCGTTTTTAGCATTCATGCTTGTATTTAAATGTTACCCAGTATCTTCAATAGAAGGTTTATTATAGAACTAACCTTTAAAACAAATTGAAAACTTAAGGCTATAAATATAAATCCAAAAGTTTCTCCAAAAGGATATCAAATGGGTAAATAATATATAATTATACATAATATCTCTTTCCTAATATTTGTATCCATTTTGTGCCAATAGGCAGTTATATCCATGTGGCATGTTTTTTTACCTTATTTGATGGCATAATATCAACTTTTAACTACTTCATTTCTTCCTTACATGCGTCTTCTTCTACTTCTTTCATCTTAACCTTACCCACTTCCACAATCATCTTCCTTCGAATTAATGTGTCCCTTTTCAGAAAAAAAACCCTCTTTCATTCACACCAAACCCACCCCCTCTGCATCTAAGTCTCCAAATAATAAAAGTGATTCATTCTCTTAGTGAAGGAAATAATTTGTAGAATTTTTATTGAATGGGTGTGTTGATGGCTATGATCATTTAGTACATCTTCAAATCATAGAAAAAACCCTCTTGATTATACACTATACCCTTGTCAAAACTGTGACCTGATCTTCTGACAAGCACATTTTTAGGTTAACCCAGCTGGTATGTAATCAGCACTTCATAATGATGGAATGTGTACTATAAAGTACTTAGGACTGCATTTTGTTGTAGTTTAATTACTTGAATAATGTGGTCAGGCAGACTAACGTAGAACAGAATAATATTTTTAAACAATTTTTATTTACTAAAGTCTCAATTTGAATTATTATTACCTACATTTGCTTTTTTATCTTATTTAAATTTGGCATGGCATTGCCAATTGTTAATGTGTTTCCAAAAAGTTGGAGGACACCCCTGTCCACTTGGAAAACCTAACATCATCTTTAAGAAAGAATAACATACTAAAATGAGAATATTACCAATTACTTATTCTCTGTCCTGAAGACTCAAATCATAGAAGAAATCACCCCTAAAGCTGTATTTTTTTCTGTACTCATTTCATAGTTTCCACGTAACCACATGTTGACATGAAAATACATTAATGGGAAAAATGTATTGTTGCTTGGTATCCATATGTAACCATAAAGATAGCTGAAATGAATAATCTTCAATTAACAAACTTCTACAAACAAAATTTAACAGTATGACCAGTTTCTAAGATAATCAGTATCATCTTGCCAATCTTCAATTACTACTCTGAATACATGTACGCTGTGCCTTGTTCATTTCTACAGACAACTTTTGCCACAATCCAGACTCACTGGATAAGAATAGCAAAAACAATAAGGTTGCCATCAGCATGGCAACATTGTATATAAAAACTGTATAGTGTGAAATAAGATCTTATCTTCAAACATCCATTAGAGTTACTAAATGATTTAAATGCATATCATTTCAAATATACGTCCTTAGCAAAAATTTTGGGTTTGAATTGAAATCGGTAGAGAACATTCATCATGTGTCAAAGTCGTTAACCCATCAGCTGTGGCAGCCTCATTCTTTCATGATGGCTGTGTGTGGGAGAAAAGTAGCCGTGATGTTCTTCCCTCTACTGCCCGCAAAGGTTTATGTGGTAGGGGACCCAGGACAACCCTTATTGGCCACGTAGCCCAGTTCCCTCCAAGGTGGGTAGTGGAGATACGATTGACTATAGTTGAAATATTTCATGCTGAAATATATCTAAAAGTGAACTCTATTTATTTTCCATGATAATTCTGATTAATTTAATACCAGTCAGTATGTAAATACATAAGAGAATTTCCCTAATCTTGACAGATGGACTGCATTCATAAAACCCACCAGAGGGTTGTAAACTGCCAAAAACGGCACTGGAGTGGGGCACCCTATTCCAGAACAATAAGAAAGTTTGACCATTTGAAACTTTCTAGAAAGGTTGGGCCATAAAATTTGGAGAGGGTCTAGGGAGGGTACGAAGGTAGTGGTCATATGTACATGAATGTATTCTCCGCAGTTGCATGCCAAAATGTTAATCTATGATGATTAATAACCAAGGATGCCCAAATGCTGTGCTACAACTCCAGCAATTTTTAATACTTAACAGAAGTAGGCAGCTACTCTGCCTGCAGGACATTATGTGTGCCATACCTTCTGTACATGGTGAGTGTAACAAAAAGCCCTATGCCTCTCTAGGGCCCAAAACACACCCCGGGGTGTGTTTTGGGCCAAGGCAACACATGAAAGCCTGCTGTTTCCACAGAGAGAGTAGGCTGTCGAGTTTTGGTCAAGGTTAGAGCATTTGACCCTGCAATCGAAAAATATATGGTTCAATTCTGAATTCAGCAGGTATTTTTTGTTTGAAATTGCTTCCATCTCCCTTACCAATCTTCTGTTTATACTTTTATGTTTTTAAATCCCTTACCAAATTTTCTCTTGGTTTGTTTATCAGCAGTGATAGTGTATTGGAGGGCAGTGTAATGGGTTGTTTATCCATAGACAAGAAGGACCCTTGCAGGCAGAATGGGATATCCACCTGCGAAAGAAAGAGAGGAGATACAAATTTTTTGGAATCATTACTGTGTCCCCTTAAAGAGGGTGGCAGAGAGAGCACTATTCTTCCACCTCGGACAGCAGCCACTGAATTGAGGTCCTTGCCCACGCAAAATTGTCACTGGAAAGTGGTTCCATGGTGGTGGTGGGCTCATTCAAGTTGGTGGAGGGCTCGGCTGCTGAAAGGGAGATATGGGTTCAAGTCCTGGTGATGCCTCTTGTTGTCTCCAATTAAACCTAAGTTGAGTGATTTTCTGTGTACCACATCTTAGTGAGAAACCACCAAAGGCAGAATATAGGGCACGGGGGAGACACTCAATGTTAAAAACCGTCGACATATCAGAAGACTAATGACAGGCATCCATTTGCCAATGGTCACTATGATCCTGTGTTGTGTGCTTTTAGCTCCCTCCCCCTTTGGCAGTCACCCCCCCCCCCCCCCCCCCGCCCCAGCCCGTGCCACCAACCACCCCGGGGGTGGCAACAGGACAGCGAGTATCTTAGGTTAAAAAA
>WURS02000015.1:2991820-3002340 GCA_011762765.2 Rhinocypha anisoptera | reverse complement strand
CGACCGCCGCCGCCCCGGGGCCCGTGGTCGAGCCGATGGTCGAGGTGGAGGTTGCCTCGGCCGCGGCGGCCGCGGCTGCCGCGGCCACGGCCGCTGCCGCCGCCGCCGCCTTCTTCCTCGTCGACGAGGAGGAGGCTCCCGAGTTGGACGAGTCTTGGAGTTTCTTGGCGGCGGCCTTGTTCCCGCCGCCCACCCGCCTCCGGATCCTCTTCCTCGCCGTCTGGAAGATCTTCCAGTAGAGGACGAGAATCACGAGGAGCGGCACGTAGAACGTGGAGCACGTCGCGAATATCTGGTACGCCACGTCCTGGCTCACCAGGCACCGCCTCTGCACGTTGATGCGGTCCAGGTAGTCCGGGTCCTTCCAGCCGAACTGCGGGGCTAATGAGACGACCAGTGCCACGGACCATACGACCGCTATCATCGCGCATATGCGGTTGCTGTTTCGCGTGTGGATGTAGTCTACGTTCGTGACGGCCCAGTACCTGGAAGTATGCACGTGCAAGTTGGAAACGTGAACAGGGTGTAATCGAGTCATTGAATCGATCACTCAATACGTGAAAGTAGAGAGAATATGATTCCCATAAATATTTGACACGTCTTGAATGACACTAGTATATATTTATTTATTGGAAATTATAATTGTTTTCATGATGGGACTTTTTTCCAACCAGTCTAGAATACTTTGTATTATGATTAACTGGGGAGCACTATTAAAATTGCTTCAGTTGCTAGAGGTCCTGAATTTTGATAAGTTTAACATTTCACCTTCAAAACCTTCATAATGATGTCTTTTTTTGCATAGACTTATTATCCTATATTTCATATTACCTCCCTTTCATTCTAAGGAAAATATTTTAAAATTTTTAAATCAAACCCCACAAGCATAGCCACTTTAATATTATTGTAAATTTTAGTGAAAGCGATTACACCTTGATTACAAATTAATTTCCTTTTCATGATTTTAATTTCTTTTCATTGAGTACTTCAAATTGAAAAAGTAATCTCGAAAAAGTTATTTTTCGTATCAAAATAGCACTTAATGAACACTTTATTTTGGTAAAGCGTCGATATAATTGTTCCAGCTGTATTTAACCCATTTGTGGTTTCCTAAGACGTCCTTAGACTCAGAATCACTAAGCCCATGTTGGAAATGAGACACAAACTTTGAAGTTCCACATAAAAATATATTTTCTATACGACCCGGGTTTCGTTGCAATGCAGCATTATCAGGTGACCAGTTGACCTGATGATGTTGCATTGCGACGAAACCCGGGTCGTATAGAAGAAATATTTTTATGTGGAATTTCAAAGTTTGTGTCTCATTTAATCATGAAGCAGTTCCACGAAGTCTCGCCGGAAACTATTTCCATGTTGGAAACATACGAACGCCTCAGCTGGATTTGAAAATTGTCATTTTTTCGAATTCTATTTTATTTTAAACCACTACTATGTATGTTCTCATTCTCATACGAGTAGCCATTTAAAAATGCCGTGGTCATATTATTTAGAAATAAAATATTTGATATATACTCGGTAATGAGATTAATCAGTCTTCAACCTGAATGTCGATATGATTGAGGGTAGAAATCATCTAGTACGGTGTATGAAAATTCACACATCTGACTAGAGATGCCAATTTATTTCCCGGAGCCGCCTGTGGTTTCCCAGGAAGATCTGGATCTGGTACCCAAAAAATTACTCAGCTTAGATTCAGCTGGAGACGTCACCGGGCATTGAACCTGGATCCCCCGTTCAGTAGCCATGTTCTACCCACTAGGACCTCTAATATAACAATAAGTTGTTAATTGATTATAAGAAATTAAAGTTACTTTATACTCACATAAATTTTGTCACACCACGTGAAGTATCATTTTGTTTCATTTATATTGGTGATTATATCGTACAGAGAAGAACCCGAAATTATGTATAAGTAGATTTTCTCTGTATATTAAAAGGAAACAATTTCTGAAGTTTAGTTACATTTTTAGATTGTTAAAAAATGTAAAACTATTAAGATGTACACACCTGTCTACTGCTATGGCCACTAGATGCAAGATCGAGGCTGTACAACAAAGCACGTCGCTTGATGTCCACATATCGCAAAGCTCTGGGCCCAGTATCCATCCTTTGCTGATCTATAGAAAGAGAAGTGAACGAATAAATGTTAATATTTTTTGTTTATTAAGTATGTAGTTACAATCCTTTCTTATAATGGGTACCTTTGTTGAAAAACAGTACTCGATACCCACTATAACAGCGGCATTTTAATAAGTTTGTAGTGTTCTTTATTCTAAAGGAGTGTGGAAAATTCAGGTTTCAACTCTTTCGTACTAAAGTGTTTAAGTTAAGTACTTAAGTTGTTTATGTTTACTTAAGTTGCTTTCGTACTTAAGTTGATCATCACTTAAGTGAAAGAAGCAGTCACTAACTGGACCAAGGAGATGGCGGGAAGCTTCTATGACGAGGGGGTTCCAAAGCTAACTTCTCGGTATACGAAGTACATTGAGGTCGCCGGAGATTACACGTATGTGGAAAAATAATGCATATTGTCAAGAAAATTTCCTGTAGGTTTAAATTATTTTCAATAAAAACTCGATTAAAAAAAAACGGAACTTATTTTCTGGTGACCCTCTTAGTTGGAATACGCGACAATTTCGTGTGATTGAATTTCTTCTTCATATCTCTCCTCTTCCTGTTTCCGGAAACTCTTACGCCAATGTTTACGAGTATCAATCCTCGCTGCGTCACGGGAAGCTGTGTCGTCCCTCCACATTCATCTCTGCCCCCAGTCAAATCCAACGCCGCCCGTCTTGGTCGCAATTTCGTTTTCGACGGCAGGCAGACCACTCGTTCGCTTGAACTCTTATGTCGTGACGAATAAATAACTCGAAAGATGGTTTCGGTGGACGGCTTGCGCTACCATCTGTTTTGTGAGAGTCATTAGCCCTCACAGAATGCTTTTCGACCCTCCCCATTAATTGTCTGCACACGTTCCTGACTGCCGACACGCTTTGCTGGGTTCCCGCGGAACGTTGGATCCTTCGCATCGGCGAAACTAACAACGCGAGGGTAGGAGAGAGTTGACAGCGAGAGCCATTACTATTAGTTTTCATGAATGTTAATAGAAGATTTTTTTTCTCCTCCTGACGTTATAATGTTAATATATCCTTGTTGGGACGAGATTGATACTGAACACCTCGCCTACACATACCTAACCCCTTGACAAAAATTACGTACATATTTTTTGCATTGTATATACATCGCACAATTTTGTATATTGAAGTGCAAAAAAACAATAAAATAACGAATGCACTGTATAAGTAAGTCAGAAAAATGCTCTTGCACAAGTGCATTTTTGCGTCAAGAATACGAGTCAACATCCATACTCAACGCAAGGATTTTGACTCATGACCTTGACGGAAAAACCCACTGCAAGAAAACGCCCGCACGCGAAGGGGAGTGTGATAAGCTTTCGAAACCCTTCTAAGGCATAAATAAAGTGTCATTAATGTGTATGGAAATTAGTGCGACGAAGAGGTGCGAAATGACCATAGCCGTCGAAGCACCCTATAAACAAAAATACTACTACTAATTAGTGCGACGCTTAAACAACTTAAGGAAAAAAAACTATACAACAAAACCTAACCAAACAAATAACTGAACGTAAAACCAAAAAAATGAAAAAATCGATATATCACACGAGAAAGAGGCTAGCTATATTAGGAATTAATATGAATTAATGCATAGATTATAAATATCAATAAACCAGCACATGTAGGAGTATAGTGTGTAGGACGTAAGTAAAAATGTATGGAATATTCATTTCGAATTGTCAGGCATTTTCCCAGGACGGTAACAGAATCACACAAATAAATCTCGTGAAATAAGATCTTGTGATTTCCCGGTGAATGGTTTTTGCGAAGTTTTCACGGGTTTTCCACCTGGTCAGGGGCTCCATTCTGGCCGACGTTTCGACTCTCGACTCTCGAAACGTCGGCCAGAATTGAGCACCTGATCCGGTGGAATACCCGAGAAGACTTCGTGAACAATCTTCTGAAACGATCGTCTTACTTCGTTTGGCCTATGCCTGTCCTTCACAATTCCTTAATCTCTAATGTCAACGGAACCATCTATATAGAGTAATTCTTTCACGGGGACAAGCTTAGCCTCACGTCTGAGTCTCATTAAAATCCGGTAAAGGTTTCAACTACAAACTAATGGTAGCGATGATACTCAAAGCAAACCAGTTCATTCTGATAAATTAATTATGCTTTACCAGAAACGATGAAGAAGGAGAAAGAGAAAGAATATAATGATAGAAACGAGAGTCATCTTAAATAGAGAGAGGTCATCTGTGTATCAGAGAGCAGGATGGGACTGAGAAGGCATTGAGAACGGCTCCCTCAAGTGTTCTAGAGAAAGAGAGTGACTGTGGAAATTCAAGATCCAAATTCATATTCTGGAAGTATTTTTTGCAATAATTCAGTTTTTAAAATTTTGAGAAATCGAATTTTTGCGCCTATATAATGAACCATTTCTATATTGAATGAGTTTCATTTTCTCCTCCCATTGTTTGGACCGTTAATGTCACGCCAGCTCCTAAAATTAAAATTAATTGTGATTTCTCGAGTTGTTCCCGTTTCGTAAACACTTGTGTCCTAACATAAGTGAAGTACTCGAAAAGAAGTATTTTAAGGGGAGGTTTAGTTTTAAAGGGGAAATATTTAAGAGTCGAAAATTGCACGTGAAATAAATCGCTATGAATCGATCATTTCATTATGATTCAATATAGGACACCAAAATACAGTTGTCACAAAAGTCACTTAAGGTGAGATAATCGTTTAAAAGGGAGTTAGTTGAACCATACGGTCTTAAATATTTACAATTATTAAATCCACAAAAGGACTCATATTTTATCGAATTTTTATTTTTTTAATGCTTAAGGATTTATCACTACATTTAGCAACAACAATGAATGCAGTTGCCGCTAGACACCAAAAAAGAAATAAAAATTTAACTTTAGGATAAAAATTTATTATCAAAGAGGAGAAAAAGAGCTGTACTGCTTGACGAAATTGCATTTAGTAGCTAAGAAAATGTTTAAAAATATGATTGATTTAGCTCTCTGCGTTCTGAATGACAGCTTAATGAGTTTTAATCACTCCAGAGAACCATCGCGTTCCATCCATTCATCATCCTAAGGAGGAAGCGTTGGTGTCTCAGGCATATCGAACTTCCTGAGAGCTCTCCTATGAAGCCGCAAACATGTTCCCTGCGACCTCCACGCCTTATGCACACCCAACTCCAAATTTCCTTCCAGGAAAATAAACCATCTTGCCGGATGACAGGAAAAAATCGTGGCATTTACTTAAGGCTCATGGAGAGGATGGCTTCGAAGAAAAAAAAACGAACTGGGACATCAAAAGTGAAGGAGGTAAAGATTTGAAGAAAGGCGATGAATAATCAAGGTGGTTGTTAGAAACGGGTCTGAAAATTGATTCCTCGATTGCAAAAAATGAGAAACTTAACCTTCAATGAGTTCACGGATTTTTTTTATCGAAGGTAATTTTACAACCGAAGAATTCCCTAAATATTCATCATAAATGTAGTTCGTCAGGTAGGAATGAACTAAATTTCCTCTCCTAGATTTTACCAGCTGTGGTCGACCTAGTAAGTTTCTCAAGTAAACGAGTCCTGAAAGTTTCTCCATTAATCATCAATTAAGAGTAAATAGCTATCATAAGTTAATTTTTTCTTCCTATTATTTTGGTGGTTGGTGAATACTTTATCTAACACGAATGTCACAGGGTGCAATGCCTATTATTAATTTATTATGTTATCCATCGATTTGCTAGTAGTTAATGACGTTGAAATGCTTTGGATTGAAACCAAAGTAACATGATTTTTCAATACCTGTGTAACGAGCAATACATTTTGAAATGAATTAAATAGTTTTTAAAATTGAAAAGAAACTTGAGATTTTTTTTGTTCATATAAAGTATCCATAAGTTTATATTAATTAAATAAATCATAAAGTAAATCATAATTTCAGCCGCTTATGCGGCTGAAATTATGATTATAGACTTTTAACAGCGAAAAAGATGTTGCGTTTATCTTTGCAGGACGTAACGTTAAAATGCTGCATGTTAGAGTTAAGTGGGTGTCGCTGGAAGATAACGGGATTTAGTCCCTTTAATGAGTGGGCTTAATTTTCCCTATATCACGTTTGCACCAACGAGGACAGTGCTTGTAATTACCCATGAATGACTCTCGGGGAAATATCAAGACAGGGAGTTGTGAGAAAATTCCATGTCATGCAGTAAACAGGAAGTGGGTGAGGCATGCCAAAGAGCTTTAATGTAGTGTGATCCAATAAAGCTATCCACGACTCATGGACGGACGCCAAAGTTTCCACGAGAACGAATTATCGGGGTAAATTTTGGCGCAATGGGAAAAACGAGTTTATGTAGGGGAAAAAGACGCACCTATGCCATTGCAAAGAATGTTCGTTTATGTCTTCCAGGTCATGGAGACTATTTTACTATTGTTAGCTCAACGAATTAAACCAATTTTTTGCATGAGTAAACTTTCACTTTTCGCTTCAGTTTGTGTTATCTTAAGATGGCGAATATCCATTCACTTCTGTCAGGCGAAAAAAAATAAATGGCAGCTATGTAGGTGAAGCTCTTCAACTAAGAAAGTAAAATTGTTCAGGCATTGATATAGCTTTTGGAGAGAGATTATAATTAGAAGAATTCTTAAAAAGTTTCGTATTTAGCACATCCTAGATATTAAAGTCACTATACTACCAAGCTGTTACTAATGAAACTACTCCGACGTAGTAGTTTTAATCACCAGAGGGCATAGCAATAGGAATCAGTTCAGATGTATGTTTTAGGCGTTTGGATGCCAAAGGATGGACGGAGTATTTGGATGAAATCGACACAGATCAGAAATAATCATTTTAGACCTCGTAATGGCATCATTAAGTGTGAAAGTGCCATTAATAGTCCAATCATAAGCTTTATTGAAGGATTCCGGTAGGTAAGCCACTATCAGAAATGTGCAGCAGCTTATTAATGAATAACTGAAATGTGTATACTAATAACGGAGATTAAATGTTTCAGAGAATAAATATGTAAAAAAAAATTTACAAGAGATATTCCATATTATGTGTAGTAGCATGTCATAAATTCAAATTAAAATCTCCAAAGTGGACATAGCATTTTATATGATTAGGTAACTCATTAATATCAATCAATATAAATACATCAACTATCAATAAATATGGAGTACAAATGAAGTTTAAAAAATGTATGTATATTTTTATTTATTTACGTTTTTATTGTAGGATGTCGAACACAAATCAAAAGAAAACTAAAGAAATCATAGAAATTCAAGTAAGATTATATGCGGTTAGTGAAGTATTTCCATGTAATTGTGCAAGTTCTTCAACAGAGAATATTAATGGTGTTTTCACTTTAGATTTTCCTGGATTACTCACAAAGATTTCTCAACTCAATGGCATACAGTCGTCGTCATAGATAAATAAATCAGAATAATCCTCCTTATTATATAACTATATTGCAATCAACTGGAAAAGGATTCCGATTCTCAAAATAGAAGCATTTAAGAATTTGTCGGCTTATTTTTATTTTATTTTTATTTTCCAAGGGTAGAGCTAATGTGTCATAAAAAAGTCATCTGCAAAGACTCATCTTGACCTTAAAACTTGTTTATACAAAGAAAATCACCGTGTTCCAAAACTTTTTTCATTCCTTCCTTCGTAACATTACAAAATATTCCAACGCCATGGAATAAGCCCTATGGGAATAGGATTATATTAAGTCAAATATTAATTTCAATATTAAACTTACTCTTTTATGATCTCCCAGTTAAAAGACTTGTGGTAACTTGAAAGGAAATGCGTCGCATTACCGCCTATTAGAATTGAAATAAAAATCTATATAGTGTCAAAAAAGCATTCAAAGTATCATCATGGAAATGAAATAAAGTACGATCATTTAATTTAACTGGTTACAATAAAGCAACATTTTCCCCAATCACACACTGTAAAGAGTGATAAACATTTCAAGTATGCGAGGGGCTTACAATAATAATAGTAATTTAAAGTCATTTTCTTTCGCTTTCTCTTCCCATTTTCACTGCGGCTACTATTTTTGGACGATCACTATCGCGTTTTATGTCATTACTTAAAAAAAAAATGGGACAATGATTCCGTACTTTTCAAAAATTTTACTGTAAAAATTAATGAAGCAATGAGGATCAATTGATAAAAAAAGGAAAAAGTACAACATGTCCTATTTAATCGCATATTTTGTAATAACCGGCTACACGATGCGATTTCAATACTCAAATGGGGTATTATTGTTTTTGAATGAGATACAAACCAAGGTTGCAATTTACGCTTCGATGAATACAAAATAATAACTTTCAGTTTGAAAATTGGAAAATTACCTTTAGACGCAAATGCATTTCTCCTCTGCATTTGATGCGGGGTCTATGGGATAACATAAATAACTATAAAATTCCATAATAGTATGTGGAAACAAAACACAGCTGCCGAATATATCCAGGCTAAATTGTTTGAGCCGACCGGGTTATCCTGGTGGTTAGCGCTCTCGCCTGCTAACCCAAAGTTCGCGGATTCGAGTCTCTCCCAGGGAATGGCTTTTGTGCTTGTCCAGATGGATTTTTTTTCTATGATTTGAAGAGATGCGAAATGACCATAGCCGCAGAAGCACCCTATAAACAAAAATACTACTGCTACTTAAATTGTTTGAAATAATAAGTAAAATAAGAATTGGCACCTAGCTTTCCGCATTGAGTAAAATTTTGAACGTGAATAATTACTTTTTGTGCAGAAACTGCGATTAGATAGGAACAAAACCTCTTTAGGCTAATTTTCAGGTAGCCTAATTAGGAAAAGCCGAGAAAATCTTTGCTAAGGATCTTATTACAAGCGGAATGGGTTTTGTAGTTTATGTCGACCCTAAGTGTTATGTTCCCCTGGGGTTTTCTTTAGAGCTAAAGTTGGAACTTTATGAACCATCCGGATTTTAAGTCTTACGAACTATATTGATACATACGACCAACATCTAATACGTAAATCCGGGAATTTGAGGTACATATAATGGTCTTTATGTTCAGATTTTGGGATATATTATTCTGTAAGAACATTGGTGTAAGGTTTCTAAGTTTTTAAAATCGCAATCATTCTAGTCGCCTGGGAAGTACAGTTCATTTTCTTTAACTTGGCCGATGACAAGTGGCGAGAAAGGAAATAAGTCGAGGAGAGGAGGAAGGGCATTTGACCGCCATAGGTCAGTAAGCGATTTTGGTTTGGCCCTATACAACTTCCATCTGTTCTCTGGAAAGATCTTCTCGCACGACTCTATTCTCTTTAAAGGCTGGGACACAATTGACGGGAAACTTTGACGGGAGAAGTTAACGTGAAACGTGAAAAATATAACTACGTGTGGCAATGGTCGTAACCACCGCATGCGTGTGGAGACACGCATGACGTTCACGGAGAGCCAATCATAGATTGCCAAGCGGTACGAGTGCCACCAGGTTGCTTCTGCACCTTCTTCAATTTCCCTCTCCGCGTACATGTTCAAAACGGCTATTGTGTCCGGTAGGTGAATGCCCCCGTCATTTGTTTTCACGTTAACGTCTCCCGTCAACGTTTTCCGTCAATTGTGTCCCTGCCTTAAGCGTTGCCATTCACTCCTACTTTCTGAGTTGGGCTATGCTCATCTGCGCAGTAGACTACTGAGTGTGGTCCACGTTAAGGGGAACGGACTCTGTAACGTACGGGTATAGTGGTTTGCCGTGTTCCACGGGGCTACAGGCTTCGGTCCTGTGGTGCTTCGGTGTGGGGGGGTTAGCTCGGAAGAATGCTGGAGATGCTTTTCACAGTTCACCGCCAGAGAATGTTCCGCAATTTTTTTTTACCCCGTTCCACCACATCCAGGGACTTTTGAACCCTCCGGAAGGACGTGACCACACTTTACGACTGCCGTGATCGTTCTCGGGGGTTTGTTGGGACTAAACTGTTGAAATCACGCAACTCCCATTTTTTATTTCCACGGCTGAATTTTTTTTCGTACGCGGCAGTCCTAAATCCGAGGAAAAAAAAATAAGTCTTCGAGTTTATCGAACCGGAGCACGGCCTAGGATTTCGGGATGATCCGGATTTTTTTTCCGGGATTAAATAATCGCGGTTGACGGTGCGGACGAACCGTCGAATTATTGGACAGCCGCACCACGAAAGCGGATGTACGATCGATTTCCGTTTCGGAAAGAGAGAGAGAAAAAAAAACACCTTTTATACGTACACCCGATCAAACCCCCCTCCTCGGCGCGACCCCCCACCGGGGCCCCCTTCCGCCCCCCCCCCCCTCCGTCCCCCCTCCCCCCCCCTTCCCCCCCGCTGCACCCCTCCCTGGCCCCCCTCTCCCTAAACACCCGCCCCCCCCGCCCTCCGCCCCGCG
>WURS02000015.1:2972264-2991720 GCA_011762765.2 Rhinocypha anisoptera | reverse complement strand
GGTGGGGGGGTGGGGGTAGACGAATGGGGAGGAGGAGGAGGAGAAAGGAGTCGGGGGTGGATGTGTGGTCAACGGGAGTAGAGTGGAAGATAGCCACCACCGGCGGCCGGCGAGCGAAGGTCGACCGCCATAGGGAAGGGGACGAGAGGTGACGCGATGCTGGGAAGCGACCGGCCGGCGCAACAACACTGTTCGCCCGTGCATCGTTGTAGCCCATGCCCCCGAATGAAGCAAGGGTTTTCCGGGAGGTTTAAGTCCATTCGTGGATCCATTCGGGGTGAAAAGAGTGTCTCTCCCACCAAAGCCCTCACTCGCCCGTCAAGAAGTTCGGTCGCGTCGAATGGGTGGAAGGAAAGAGAGAGAGAGAGAGACCCTTGAAAGCCGGATCCCCACGTTTGGTTTGCCTTGACTCGGCTTGGGAGTTAGGCGAGACACGTTGCTTAGTACGAGCAAAATAAAAACGTTTCAAATTTTCACTGGACACCAAGCACTACACCTACCCATTGCTTATGGAAACGTCATCCCTTCATGAAACACATTAAAATATTATCATAGACTATAGGATACAAATATATAGCATAATATAGACAATATTCACTACTCGTAAAACATTAAGAAGCACCACATTGACTTGACTCAAAGGAAAAAGTGTTTTGCATGTCGTCTTATAGCTTAAAGTCCGCTGTAAATTTGAAATGCTGTAGGATCGATGATATTTTATTATTTTTAAGATGCAGGTTTTTTTATACGTTGCTTTTCTTCCCGCTCGTTTATAAGAACCGGAGTCGCATTTTGGAATAAGACGCTTTTGTATTCGCGAAGTGTGAAGCCGAGAATAAGCCGACATATCCTCTTCCTCTTCAATACATTCCATCGCGTATAAAAATGATTTCGAAAGGAATTGATTCGCGAAAGCCTAAAAAAAAGTCTTTAAAAAAAAAAGAAAAGACAGTCTTGTTCGAGAATGCAGGGAGAGAAGCTTTCATGAATCTATGAAAATTTTTGGGACGTCAGTTTTCAGTTTCCCCACCGCATGGCTCCTAACCCAAATCCTGCCTCCGAGGTGCGCTGAGAATAACGTCGGCGTAGCACTAAATACAAGACGGGTGCAAAAATAGGTTTGAGAGAGGAAGATAAAGTGGGGCATGCGTCACGGGAGGGGATGGGAGAAAACGCCACAGGAATGGGAAGGAAAAGGAATAATGTGGGAAATAAAATGACGGCGTGATAACAAAAAGAAATATATATATATATATACACCATCACCGCAGCGATTCGAATTCCTTCAAATTCTAGTTTAAATTTGAAGGACGAAGTTACGTGTAAAATGTGGTTCGCGTCCGATAGAAAAGGATATGAAGACGACGAATAAACAAGTTGGGTATTTAATCGAATAATTACGCAGGTCAAGACCAAATAAAATGATAATTAAGGCGATACGACGAAGAGATAATGAATCAACTTGACCCTTTCTGGCCCTTCGTATCAGACAAAGCAGAATAATATGAAAGTGCTCCCTCATATAGCTTGAATTCCTCCGAAACAAATAACTGTCGATGTTCTGATAACTATCAGAATCGCGAAAAGTGGCAGAATATCTCACCTGATTTAGACAGTGGAAGCTTTGTAAAGACTCCCATTATAAGTTGCTTTGTGATGCCCAGCGATGCAATCAACTATTAAACTACATACATGAAGAAATGCTGGCACGCCATGCACGAAAAACTTAATACCTTATGTTATTTTTGTTAATTTGGTTTATAAAAAATTATTTTATGTTAGATAAAAGTTTCTCTGGTAATAATATAATAGACATAAAGGGAAAGAAAACAGGAATCGATGCTAAAATAATTTAATTGTAATATGTAAGTGGGCGTTTATGCTAACAATTCCTAAATATCTATAAAATCAAAATGGTTGAGGGATGAATATGCTATATCTACAAAAATAGAGCTAATAGAAAAAACTGATTTCATATTTAGATTTAGCTCCAAAAATATAGTTAAAATCAGTTTAAAATCACAATTTTTTTGTAGACCTGTGTTATTGTTTTAAACCGACTGTTATTTTATTTTAACGCGACTGGCATACGACATCCATTTACATTGAACCGTACTACGAACTTGCTATGATCATAGAATATAAGAGAGTGTTTCAATTGCTCCGGAAGATATATTCTACATTTTAAATAGTAGCGATTTGTCATTAATCGCTTCTATGATTTTTTGCTTAAATACTTCCATACGATATTTATCAATTTTTTTCTCAAGAAAATCTACACTCTGATATGTTTTCATGACCTCAATCAATGACTGAGAGGCTCTCAACAAGGAAAGAATCCCCCCCGGAGTGAATTTTAGAGTTTTAGGACTTAATACTCCCTTCGTTACGAGCTCCTGCTGTATTCCTATGTTATACTATCTTGGGATGATGGAACGAGGTTCCTAAATGCGATAAAAGGAAGATGGAGGGGGGAGGGGTTAAGAAACACTTATTCTACGGTAAAATTTCAAATTCTCTGTTAGGTATTCATGAAAGAAGTTTGCGATATTCTGCGATTAAAATTTCAGCTTCAGTTACTCTTTCGGTGTTGTTTGTACAACGCAAAGGAGAAACGTTGAAATCAATCAAGTTGTTCGTATGTATGTGTAGTGCATTGACATTTAGTAAGAATGACACGGTCGTAATTGTTTTGTTCAAGGATTGAATCAGCGTTTGGAAAGCGAGGAAACCTTTCTGTAAACATTTCGATTGCTTCCTAAAATTTACAGTTCCTTAATTGTGATTTGAAGTCCGTGAATGACTCTGTGACGAATCAGAGTCCTTTCAATAAAAATGTCTCGGCCTTATATCCGGTAGTGGTGAGGGAGCGGAGACCAGGCGGGAGGAATGGCGCTCGAGGGAGTGCAGAAAATCCGAGGTTTAAATTTAACGCACTATATCTGGGAGATCCGGGACGGTTGGTCGTTGAAACTCCCCATATTATACCGCCGCTGCACGCGGCTTTGAGCTTGCGAAATCGGGAACGGTGAATTGAAGGTGATTGCAGGGAGACTGGGTACTGTTATGGAACACACATTATGCAGTCAATATTGACGAACGGAGGAAGAAACTGTGTTTCTTCCCCTTTCGAAAGCATTCATTCATCAAAATGCGAATCTTTGAAAATAAAACCATACTCTCTTCAAATTTGAAAAAGTTGAGCTTCTCTCTCTCTATGTTTTTCCCACATAGAGAACGTTATGTGAACTTTTGACACAAAACTCTCGTCGAAAGGATGAACTTTATTTCATTTGACAGAACCATGAAAAGCTTCTTTTTGTCTAGAAAGTTCTTCAAGAGGTGTCTAATGTTATTTGATGAAACTTTACATATATGCGAAAAATAATAAAAATTTTATTGTTAACACAATTCAGTATTTTTTAATGTAGTATTTGGTCAGATACTTTTTACTGTAGCCAGACAAAGAAATACTAGATATTTCTGTAGAAAAGCAATGTGCTTCCTTCTCGTGGAAAAATTCTCCGGGTAAATATTTAATATGCTAGTTCAAAAATTACAAAAAAGGTTTTCTAAGCATGTTCATGGCTTATTAATTTTTTGAACGAATAAACATGTAGTGCCTGTAAAATATGTTTCCGTTACATTGCTGAGAGTAGGAGAACGGAGGTAGTTTTAATCATTTTACATTTAAATCCTTTATCCCGAACGCTGCTTGACGACGAGGAAAAATTTTATATTATTAGCCTGTATAAATGCGTAAAAATTCGTTACTAAAATGTTTGCATGCTTCGTAAAAGTAACTCACCTTTTACTCAGTTTGTTTAATAAAGTCAAACAGGACTTTAAATATAAATGTTTTAGTATCGATATGAAATATTCATAATTTTTGTTCCTATTATATTTTAATATGGTGTGAGATATTGTCCCTTACCAATTTTTAAGTTTGACTTCTGTAATGATGTGTTTGATTCTATTCATGAGTGGCAAAATACACCTAATTTTCCACAAAAAACGAAGAAGCATATATTCAAATATCAATTATTATTCAATTATCATCATTAAATATGAGGTTTTGAGAAAACTAATCTTTAATTCATAACTAACTTTGTTTTTATTCCAATATCTTTACAGCCTTTACTCTATATAGATCTCCCCCTCCCCCTCCCCTTCCCTTACCCCTTCACCCACTCCCGGCCATTCCAAGGCATAAGGCTACCAGTAGGAAAGTAATAAAGTGATAATCCGTCCAAAGACCAAGGAGTGATCCCACTCATCAGAAAATATCATTGCTCAACCTCAAGAGAAAAGAAGAAACTAGTTAAACATGGAGCAATTTGAGCAACTTTTAACCTGTGCCATCTGTCTAGACAGATATCGGAATCCAAAGCTGTTACCATGTCAACACTCCTTCTGCATGGAACCATGTATGGATGGCTTGGTAGACTACGTCCGACGACAAGTAAGTCAAGTATATTAGCACACACTGACCAAAACTTCATTCTTAAAGAAAGAGACCTCCTCATTTGTTTTCATTTGTTCAATATTCTATTTTATTTCTGTTAATATATAGCATCATTAGTCTGTTCTTTAGAAAGAACAAACTATTGATGTCTTGAAACAAATTACATATTAATTTATATTGGAAAGACGCCTTCATTTATCTTTCATTTGGGTCGAATGTCACAAATAGCATATAATTTAATTTTTTAACAATTTTCGCTTACATTTATATTTTTAACGGTATAGGTAGTACATCTGATATGAATAACTAACTACTTCATTCGTTTGAAATTGCTTTTATATAGTATTCTTGGGAATAAATTTTATCTTCAGAATGTGATTATGGTGCTTAGAAAAATGTATGTTTAAATAATTGCCTTTAATTTACATTCATCGGGAATTTTTAAAAGATTTAAAGACAGAAGTTAATTTTTTGGAGGTTCATCTTCCACTTTCCAGTTTTCTCTCGAGTATCGTTATTCTAAGTCGACGATAGCTCCTCAAGTAAGAAATAACGGCAGATAAAGCAGAAAAAGGGGGAACTGTAGTTAACTTTGGACACCAAAAATCGGAAAAAAAAACTTTAAAAAATCACTAACAAACCAAAAAAATTAAAGCATCAGCAAACGCCGCAGAAATCTGGAATTCAACTAAAATTTGGAGTAATCATAACAGATTTCTTTTCAGTGGGGCTTGTCAAAACTTCAATAGACAAACCACTGAATTATGACATAAACAAATATAACAAAATTTTAAAAATCCGTTTATAAATCAGAATAAACTCTAAGAGTCTTGTGCCCAATTATATCACGTTGATCGTTCCACCTCTTTACGGAATTTGCCATGCTCCTGGGAATTCTTTAATATTTTACTCTAAAAGAAATGTCTCCTTTCTTTTCAGGTGAAATGCCCAGAATGTCGCGCCGAACACCGAATTCCATACCAAGGCGTCCAAGGATACCCCACCAATGTAACGCTGCAGAGATTCCTGGAATTACACATCGAAATCACTGGAGAACTCCCAGATCCTACCAGCGGACAAATAATGGAACGCTGCAATGTCTGCTCGGAGAAGGCCTACTGCACGCTCTGCGTACACTGCGAGAAAAAGATATGCTCCGAATGCAAGGAGGCCCACATGGAAATATTACGCCGCGAAATCTCCAGGATCAACAATCAGATCCGCCGTGCGATCCACAGGCTGCAGGATGCGCTGGCGGCGGTCGACAGGAACTCCGTTGGCCTGCAGAGCAACTGCGCAACGGTGGCGGAGGAAGTGGAAGAGGTCCACCGGCGGCTTACCAAGGCCATAAAGGATAGAACTGAATTCTTGAGGAGCGAATTGGAGAGGTACTTAACGACGGAACAGAGGAACTTGGCCACCCTGAGGGACCATCTTGAACTCGAAGTGGCCAACATCCAGAGCAACTGTGACCTCGCGGACAAGCACATGGCCGATGACTGCGTGGACTGGGACGACGCGGAATTAGTCGACGCCAAGGAGATATTCCTCCGAACGGTAGAATTCATCCGGAACTTCGACTACGAGCCCGGTGACTACAGCAGGCGCGTCAGGTTCATCATGTCCGTGGATCCAAACCAGCTGGTGCTCAACGTTGGGTCGTACGGTGAACTCAACATTCACATGCCAACACCCTTCTCCGGAGTAAGCGGCATGAGCCAGGGCACGGCTGCTCCGGGAGGAGGTCTTCTGCAACCCCCTGCCGCTCCGGGCTTGATGAGAAGCAAGAGCGACCACAGGCTCGCATCCCAATTTCGGCAAGATGAGAGAGGAGGCG
Organism: Rhinocypha anisoptera; assembly: GCA_011762765.2. NCBI lineage: Eukaryota > Metazoa > Arthropoda > Insecta > Odonata > Chlorocyphidae > Rhinocypha > Rhinocypha anisoptera. The sequence continues at coordinate 2,985,418 of WURS02000015.1, read as the reverse complement.
GAGGTTGGAAGGACGAGGAAGACGAGAAACCAGGGAGGAGGCTGTCTCCTCTTGGAGGCAGGAAGTTCGGGGAGCGGTATGCCAACAGGGACAGGTACGGCGGAGACTCCCGATACGGGCGCAGTGGAGGAGGCGGATGCGGCGATTACGGGGGGAACGAGTTCGAGTCCCCGTACGGCGAGGAAGGGGGAAGAAGATCCCGCTTCCGATCCCGATTCGCCAGGCACCAGGATCAGGACTCCGACAACGAGCACAACTCGGGGAGGAACGTCCGCTTTTCCGAGGCCGAAGCTGCAGCAGCGGCTGCCGCCGCAAAGAAGGAACGCGAACGGGTCTTCGACACGGAAGACGCCACCAAAGGTCCGCTAAGTGGTATCACCCGATTATACGATTCACCCCGGGTCATGAAACGCCTCCAGGAGAGCGAGCTCAAGGAAAAGAAGAAGTCGAAGGAGCCGCCAGCTCCTCAGCAGGTCCAGGGGAAAACGCCCCCAATCTTTGGTGCCAAGAAGGCGCAGAGGCAGGTCAGCGAGGAGGATGAGATTTCGAAAATCAAAAAGCAAAACAAAAATGCGGATCCGAGCCCCAGCGGAGCCAAAACGAACCAAAATACTCCGACCCAAGTCCAAGGTGGCGGTGGGCTGCACAGAAGAACCTCTTCAACCGTAGCTGAAGAGCGGGACACGACGCCGACGGCTGTCACTCCAGCTGAGACACCTGGACGGAGATCCTCTGCAAGCGAGGTGTGTGAAGCTTCCCCTCCGTCGTCCTCCCCTGATCCTTACCTCACCCCACCCGCAGGGGATAGTCCTGAAGGGGAATGATATTGGAGGAATCCCGTTTTAAAATAGAGAATCCTTTCGTAAAGTTAATCCCTTGCACGCTGCTTTCCCAATGTAAATGTCTAGTAGTTGCAAAAACATGAAAGCTATCGTGCCTGCAGAAGTTTTTTTTTAAAGAATGATGTAAATAAGCTAGTCTGCTTCCCCCAGCAAGTAGCAAGTTTCCCCAAGTGTCAAGCAATCGTGTTGCAGGTGGCATCCAGCAGCGAGGAATCGGAGGAGGACGGATCATCGGTGCCATCCCTCCAGCAGACGAGGAAGCCGGACGCGGGTGGGACCAAGACGACCACGTCCCGCCGCTCGTCGGCCTCCTCTGACCATTCGACCACTACCGCCCCTAATGGAGAAGACAAGACTTCAGGAAAGGTATCCGACCGATTTCAGACCCGATCGGCCAGTTCGGACAGTAGCGGATCAGAATCTTCTGCGGCCTCATCCGCAGCCAAGAATGCTTCAGCTACCGAAGATTCGAAGAAAAAGTTCTCTAGTCGTTCGTCTCAAGACAGCTCTGTGTCTTCTTCCACAAAACCAAGCAGTGAAACGACTAACAGTGTGTCAACTCCAAGGTCCCGTGTTAACGCTACTGGGTCGGAGAAGAAGGAAGGGACGACGACTTCCCGATTCCAAAGCCGATTCCTTCCCAGGGCTTCAACTCCAGCAGCCAGTGAACCCACCAAAGAAGAGTCCGAAAGCAGCTCTGAATCCGAAGACAGTGATTCGGAAGAAGACTCCGACGATGACGCCACAAAAGCCCAAAAGTCCTCAACTACTTCTAAAGCTAAGGACGATGAAAGTATCGATAAGAGTGATATTGGACCATTATTGGCCAGGAGTGCGAACGCAAGAGAATCTCCTACAACCCAAACATACGGAAAACCTAAAACAAATGTGTCCTCTACCTCTGGGACCAACAGCACAAGTCCCTATGCCAGCAGGTATGGCAACAGGGACGACAGTAATACTACTACTGGTAGTAAATACCTTAGCAGAACGAGGACTGCACCGGAAGAGGAGGCACCATCTTCCCGGTATGGATCAGGTTACACCAGTCGGTTCCTGAACAAAAGCAAGAGTTCAGCCGCCCTGTCACCCGAGGAAGACGAAGGTGGGAGCTCCCGGTATTCAACCAGCACTAACGTGGATGACAAGTATCCAAGCGGCAGGTCACGACTGGCAGCCATAAAGGACAGGAGGTCTCGCTTGGCAAGGAGCAAAAGTTCCCACAACTTTGGGCAGGACGAGGACGAAGAACCCAATGAAAGAGTGTCTTCGACTCCTTCATCAACAGTAGGATCTAGTGGGACTTCTGGATCATCGTACCTTTCTAGATACGGCACCGGTACCGACCTATCCAGAAGCAGGTCCACGCATGCCTTAAAATCCAGGGAGAACTCTCCCGAAAGAAGCACCACTTCCAATAGTGGAGCTGGCGGCGAGAAGGACGGTGCCGCTTTAAGTTCCTGGGCGAGATATCTAAAAAATAAGTACGGAAGCCGAGCCAAGGACAAGGACAGTTCTTTGGGAGGCTCTACCGGTAGTTCTTCAAGCACTGCAGCATCTTCAGCGGCGGCAAGGCGCCTTTCCCTTGGTCTTCCCTTGAGAAACTCAAGCATAGAAAGCTCTGATGACGACCAAAAAAACACGCCTACCTCCCCCACTTCCCCTACAGCAGCCGGTTTCGGAAATATCCCTAGAAACCAATATTTGCAAAAGAGAAGGCAGCTGTTTAAGATCGGAAGCCGGGGGAGCGAGCCCGGATGTTTTACATGGCCCCGAGGTATTGCCGTGGGGCCGGACAATTCTATCGTGGTTGCTGATTCAAGCAATCACAGAGTTCAAGTGTTTGATGCTAATGGTATCTTCGTCAAGGAATTTGGTAGCTATGGCAGCGCTGAAGGAGAGTTCGACTGCTTGGCTGGTGTTGCGGTCAACAGGATTGGCCAGTTTATAATAGCTGATCGGTATAACCACAGAATTCAAGTGCTGGACCCTTCTGGCAGGTTTCTTCGGGCTTTTGGATCCCAAGGTGCCGCAGATGGAAGGTTCAATTATCCATGGGGCGTGACCACGGACGCGCTTGGTTTTATTTATGTGTGTGACAAGGAAAATCACAGAGTTCAAGTGTTCCAATCAGACGGCACTTTTGTGGGTAAGTTCGGTAGCATGGGTAACCGTCCCGGACAGTTGGAGCATCCCCACTACGTTGCGGTGAGCAGTACCAACAGGGTGATCGTATCGGACTCGAACAACCATAGGGTCCAAATATTTGACGTCAACGGAAGAGTCCTCACAACGTTCGGAAGCGAAGGGTCAGAGGAAGGGCAGTTCAAATTTCCCAGGTAAGAGCAAATATTGGAATACATATTTCACTATTAGAATTAACTTTTAATAAATTTAGTAATCAAAAAAATGTCATAATTTCTATGAGTGCCATCAACAAAAATTTTGATGAGACACTATTTTTGTATTTTGTATTGATATTGATTTCATTTTTATTTTTCTGTAGTTATAATTCTAGAATTTCATTTTTACCCATTTTTTCTAGGAACAGCTTTTATGTCAGTTTTTGTTGCTACATGAATTGAAAATAATTATATTTATATGCACAGGTAGAATTAAAACTTTGACGCACAGATAAATGAATTAAAAGTATAGTCGATGGTATAAAGAATTATGTTAAAAGTAAAATTATAACTACCATTTGGGTCAAATTGTAACGAACAAATCATTAAATGTTGTGTTATAATTGTAGCCTGTAGTAATACTAAGAGTTACCGTAGACAAATATCTCTTACAATATAGAACACATATAATTATATTAATATAATTAAGACTGACCAAGTTTCATGCAAAAAATAATTGCATAGTAATAATATTTCTCACGAAATTGTGTCATTGACGAATTGTTATCCCATCGAGCAATGAGTGCATGTTAACACATTTGTATTAACTGGGTAGATATTTTAATTAGATATGTTATTTTAATTTTAGGATTCGTAGCTTGAACATTTCACATGAAACTTGGCAAGTAATTTGCACGGTATACTTATTTGCTTTGTTGTAGGTCAATTCATGAAAAAGATATCACATGCATGACCTCGTTAATTGAGCATGAAAAGAAGAGAAGAGATTTGCAAATTAGAAATGTTTGATAACGTGTAACCCATTTTTGAAGTTATAGAATATACAGAAAATGCATCCATGACCTATTAATATATATAGTATATGAACGGAGTAACGGAATGAACATCATGAATATTAACAGTAATACTGTAAAAAGTTTCATCTTTCATCATTTCACGAAATGCAATGGAATAAAAATGTATGTACAGTAATCATACTAAAACTCATTTTCATCAAATAGTACTTATTCCAGAACATATTGATATGAGTAAACAAAATGTAATACACAGCAGAAGAAGAGGGAGGGTGGTGCCTCGATATTTTTCTCAGAGTGATTGCAACCATCCGAGCTACCTTTCTTGTCCTTAGCGATGGTGAAGCCTTATTCTAAAGTAAAGATTGTTGCATAGTTAGGTCTTCCTAAAGATTCGAGCCTTCGAATAATAGGGACACCGTGTGAAAATGGATAGGTAATGAGTTTGTACCTGTGCCCAAGAATTTTTTATTTGGAAGGAAAGAGAATCATCATAGTATGCCGTATGTCGAATCCGTGTATTTTTGATCAAATGTAGAAAATGTTGTCGAGAATAAATCCAAAAAGACCGGAGATTGAAAATAAGTAAGGTGGAAGCGAAAATAAGCGATGAAAAGTGTCCCCGAGTTCAAACCCGCTAAGGGGATGGAAATGGAGGAAAGACAGTTTGAGTGGTAGGCTGAAATGAATAAAAATTTGGTTCCCCTTGTCACCTTGCTGGATCTGTTACAGGCAGAGGACGCGTTCCTTGCCTTCAGTCGTCACTCCTTCCTTCCCATTGACACTTGGCCAGTTTGGCGGCGGCTACGAGGTAAGAACGGTTGTTAAGTGCCTCATTGCAGCGAGACTTGCACCCCTTACCAACCACCGTCAACCCCACATTCAAAACATCAACCTATTGACACCTCAATTAATTCTACACCCGATCACCTTTGTTCAGGTTCAGATCTGTTCTATTCGTATTAATATCACTGCTTAAAGCCAGTGAGAACAAATAGAAGATAGTGTTTCTCAATCGACACTTATGTCTGTGAAAAATTTCTTCCCTAACTCCGGAATACAAAATATTTGTTTGACCCCATCGCATCTTGAAGTGGCGTTGAGGATAAGATATTAAGCAATAAGCAAGCAACTTTTTCTGACACCTGAATCAGAAGTTAAATTCTGATTTGAAGTTAAAATTTAAAATTGGTGGAAAGGAATTAATGAAAATTACATACTTCGAACAACTCAATACATAAATTTTTATTTCTGAAGAATCGGAAACATATTAGGTCAAATGTTGAGATTACTTTCCCGAAGGAAGGATTTTTTGTTGTTATATTTATCATTTTCGAATGAGGAAGTCATCATGCATTCAAATCAACTCAGTAGGTTAGAAAGATCTAGAAAAGAATCTGATTATGTTGTGCAAATGATCAATAGATAAAAGCTCAACCTGACTTTTCGTTTAGTTATATATGAAGTAAAGTATGAATGCTCTTTAAAATCCGTAGTAAGCATAGTTGATCAATTAATTATTATTCTCAATTGTTAATTATTCTACTGGTCTTTTTCCCTGTGGAATAAATAACAATTAAGAATGTCAACGTTAACTAATGACAGAAGAAAATACCAGAATTTTAAATGTGATTTTAGAACAAGAAAACAAAGCGGTATAACTGCTTCATATTTTAATGGATGTTCAGGAAAATTCATAGCATAATTTCAATATTTTATTCAATGCTAAAACGTGTTATATAAAAAGTTATAAGTACGAAAAAATTGTATTAATAATTGAACCTCTAAAAAAATGATCTGCCTGAGTAAAAGGAATATGGTGGATTATTAAGGTCATACGAGGATTGTAAATCCGAAGAAGATAATGACCATTATCGAATTGATGTAAAGAAGACAGATAAGTTTGTCATTAGAAAAAGTGAATAAATTCACCCTACAGTTTTTCTTTTTTATAAATTCATGTAGCATGAGACGAGTGGGGAATTTTTGAACTTGAGTTAATGATAACACTTTAGTTAAATACATTGCATCATATCATAGATGATAGTTTTCATAATGCCTATAATATATCTATATTTACGTGAATTTCTATTAAAATATATGGGTTTAATTTAGGTTTTCTTTAATTCACGGTTTATGCATATGACATTTTATACAAAAAACACTTTCGAAAATAGAGGAAATCAAATCTTGTTTGCATCTCAATCCGTCCAAGTTAGGAAATTACCTTCCAGTAGAAGTAACAACAAAAGCCTGTGTGATTGAAAGTGCTCAGTAAACGGACGTAATACGCTTAACGCTACGCGATATTTGGATTGGCGGCGCCTACAACAGTTTTCTATTCACAGAGCGTTAGTGCCCTTTTACAGTGAAAATAATATCGAGAATGGACTGAAGCATAAGAGACATAATCATGTTACTCTGAATAAGAATTTAAATTATTTCACGACGATGGAGGAGAAGAACCTGTGCATAAGAGGTCCACATGAGAAGGAAACCGAGCTTCAAAAAAAAAGGAAGATTGAGTACTTCCGTGAGAGAATTCTAAAGATATGAGCAAGACGTCGTCATGAAGATGCGAATGTGTACCCAGCGGAATGAGGGGGCGATGCGATTGTATAAGCCCATGGAGGAACTGACCCAATTTCCGCATGGTTCGTACGTCATCCCTGAGAGTTCCCATCAGAAGAATGGCATGGGATAGGATTTGACTCACCCACTAGGAAATGTCCGACTGTTTGAAACTCGGAGAAGATGCCGTTACACAAGAAACTCCATGAAATCTTCGGCTAAAGGAGCTTGGTAAAGTTTATAAACTCTTTTCACAATTTTATCTCCATACGTGATTTCCATAGGAGGTCTTCAAAATAGTTTGAGGGAGAAGGAAGTGTTTATTAGTCGGGTAACATCTCTAACGCTCACGGATGAATTCTTGGTTTTATATTCGTAAACCTTGATAATGGTGCTATTACTATGGCTATATAAGATATTTTTACCACATGGTACAACAATTATTTCTTGAAATAAACAAACAAAAAAATCATGGACGTCCTCAGAGGAGTGGAGGACCTCTGCGGCCTCCCATAGAAAAATGATTGGTGAAAAAATGTAGAAGGAAAAACATAAATGGATAACTTACGAAAAAAACTGATAGTTACAAATATGTTTGTTGGCGTACTGTGACATTTTAGAACATTGCTAGTAAATATACGTATTTAATCAATTAAAAATAAATTATATCCATATCGACATAAATGTTTCTAGTTCACTTCTTTCTCGGTAAGCTGTATAAAATTTAACCACCCCCTTTGGACGCTCCTGAAATGAATTACGAAAAATGGGGATGTATTATCACATAATAGACCGTTATTCTTTATACTTTCGAGGTTTTCACGAAAAGAAAATCATTTAGAAAATTTATAAGCGTTTCATCATTTTTTAAAACAATTTATTCCGTGGAATGCGGATATCCGTAGTGAGAATGACTAAATGAACCTAAGGAACGATTGTACCATTTTATAGACAAAGCTTCAATTTTTCATAAATTTAGCACAAATTTGAAATATTTTTCTTAATAGACTAAATTTGATGAACTTTCCTAAAATATATGGGTATTCTTAAGTGCATATTTAATTCCTTCAATTTAATAATTCAAAACTTAGATGATAATAAAATAACCTAGCAGGATTGTAAGATAATGTTTTAGTAGTAGGGTAAGTAGTTATGAGTAGAGCGAAAACAAATTGAATTGTATAAATAAACTGATTCTTTTCAAGAAAGATTCATTGATGAATTTTACGTTAATACAGCGTCTGTCATTTTTTTCAATTTATTTCATCCCATTAATAAACATCGATGCAAAAGTAATAATTTTTTTTTAAGGAGTTGCAAGAAGTTATTCACATTTTGATTCCAAGTGTATAATTAATGCAACATATTTGAATGTAATGAATGAATCCATTCACTGAAATATCATTTGATAAGTATTATAAGTGATGAAATTGCATATAATTGATTCGCGCGTTATTTGCATAGGTAGGAAGTCTTCAGTTATTGTAGGAGATAATTACTGAATTGAAATTTAAAAGGCATAGATATCAGATATTTTCTTCGCTGTACCTTAAAATTATTTGTCCTTAACACCCTCCACACGTTAAATTGCATTTTTTGGGCATCTTATTATTATTATTAACGCTTTCTCAAAACTTAAGTATCCCTTTTGTGGATTGCCATTTGTTTCATTGAGATGTATCCCTCCCCTATTATATGGGTATTTCTCAAAATGATTCTAATTTGTTCTTAATATTTTTTTCACAACGCTTATATTGCTTTATCTTCAGAGTGGGCTTGCGCGTGTGGTTGTGATCCCTCAAATAATTACGATTTTTGGTACCTTTAGGACATAAAATTTGGTATCTGCGGTTTGTACCAACAGTTAGACCTCGGAACCAAACCACTACTCCCTTGGTTTTTAGGTGATATTAGTTTCACGGAACGAAAAAGGTAAAATCGACAAATCACTTTTACGTCAAATTATCTAATTAAAGGGCATGATGAGTAATTTCACATTTTTGTAAAATTCATTCCTCTCTCTCTCTCTCTCTCCTTCTTTCAAACAGAGATTTCTAGGGTCTTAAAAAGTATCGTTAAGTTTCATGGAATTAAATGTTTCCTGTCTGTTTGGTTAACAATATTCATTATTTTTAATTTACAATGGGCATAAAAAATAGTTAGGAACCAACAACAGTTTACAATGAACTCATATATGAGTGATTATTCGACAAAATAATGCTTAAAGGTTAACATGAACTTCAAGATTCTGACTGTGGCGTGCCTTGATTTGTAGATGTTTCTTATACACATTTAAAATTTGAATTCTCAGCTGATTCCTGAAATATCTCATTACGCATGTAATTTAATTTCCACAAACATAATCATTTTGGCATATATGAGACACCAGCATTGGGCATACGATATACGAGAAACCAGCAGTTGAACTGTAGGGCATATATGAATCTCCACCAACAGCTTTTTGTCCGGATATTTTTTTATATAGTGAATATATTTCCTGAATCCGCATCTCCGTATCTTACCCCATTAATAATGCAAAGAAAATCAACTTTTCCTAGGAGGAAATTTATTTTATATATTATTTAAAAATTGAATGCTCTGAAATGAAATGAACCGAAACCTTTGGTTTTCGAAGCAATTAATTTTAGCTTATAAATGGAAGTATTTTTACAGATTTGTATTTAATTCAATAATATCCTAAATCAGCCGATAATCATGTTACATCGCCGATAACAGAAACTATAATAGATCTAAAAATCTACTATAGGTCTATAATAGGTCTAAGAAAACAACTATAGGTCTATGAATCACCTTATTACAATAGTATACTACCACTCGTTTATTTTCCACAACGACCAAATCTCCATTATCTTTTATAATCACAGCTTTAGTTTCTAATTTAGTTGTCTAACGCTTTTATTCAACTCCCACCACATTAGAGATTAGTTTTCAGCTACCTGGTGAATGTGAAATTGGTGTAGCAAGTTCATTACACAATATTAACAAACTGCAAGGTTGTGTAAAACTAATTGTTTATTCTCTCTAGTTTAGTTTATTGCTCGCTGTCTCTCTCCCTCTCTCTCTCTCTCTCTAGGCCTAGTTTAATTCCTGTCTGGTGAAAACGTAAGTATGATAATTTAAAATTGCATTTCATGGCATATTTCATTTCCATATATATATATAATTTTGTTATTATATTGTATAAGCATTGTCAAAATTACATTTTCAATCATTCTCATGAAAATGTCACTTTCATCGTGCACACTCTCAGATTTTCTACCTATATTTGATAAGTTCGAGTTCATTTTTTCCTTTAAGTTTCATATTCCATTGTCTTCTGGTAAATTTGGATATTGCGCTAGTAACTCTAGCCCTCGTTGACTTCCTCTCAGACATTTCACCTTATTCTGCAGAATCTCATTCACTTTCATTCCATTTGGCTAATCTCACGTCCACTACCGCTTCGTACTCATGACCGTCTACAGTGACCATTAACGCGAAAAACTCCAACGAATTATTGTAATAATGTGCTAATATTTGTACTGATTCGGAATCTGCACGTGTGACTAATCACTTGATTGTAAAAACATCGATCCTGCCGCACAGGGGAGTCGCGGTGGACGACCAAGGGTACATCTTCGTCGGGGATTCAGGGAACAACCGCATCCAAATATTCCATCCGGACGGAGCCTTCCTGCGAGCCTTCGGATGCTGGGGGTCAGGGGATGGGGAGTTCAAGGGCCTGGAAGGCGTAGCAGTCATGCCCAACGGGAATATTCTCGTCTGCGACAGGGAGAATCATCGCGTCCAGGTTTTCTGAGGCGTCCAAGGTCAGTGGCACCGAAAAAAATCCCCTCTATCACCTTTTATCACTATTTTCATCGTTGTGTATAATTCCACAATCATTGTGATCAGTGACAAAATTGCGGCAGACGGCCAAAAATCTTGTGGTCTAGTGGATAACTGTTCCACTCTCTGAGTGCAAGATCCCGCAAGATGCATGTTGCAAAAATTATTTTGTCATCTCCGATTATGAAAAGCAAGTGATATAATGACTATAGAAATCCACGTAAACAATATTCATTGAATGAACGAAGATGAATTTTTATCGACATGTTATCATTATATAAGATATAGTACCTACGTCTAATTCTAAACTAATATACGTCATACATTTTATTTTTTTCGTTTTTCATACATTTCGATCGTCTCATAGAATTATGTATATATATTTACCCCAGAAAAATGTGAAAAAGTGATTGACCCATTCTTCCAATAATACTTAATAAAATAATGACATGCAAAATTCTTGACGTTAAACTTTTAAAATATATATGAATGAATGGATTTTAAAATGTAATGAAAAGAGTCAATGAATACGAAACGTCCAATTATGATCAAATATGACAAAAGTTTAAAACCTAATATTTTAGGCTTACTATAAACATATATATATACACACATATATGTGTATATGTGTGTATATAATATATATATAATATATATATATATATTGGCAACATGATCCCTTATTAATCTGAATGTCACTAATTCCAAGTTAGCCTTATGAGCGACTTTCGTTTCCTTACGTAATATACTTCCTGCTCAGCCACAGAAAAAATAATGCTGGAAAAACAGATCGTGTCCTCTAGAGTGGAAATATTACCCTCCATATCGTTTTATATTATTATGTAAAGGTTTTTAACTGTGCCTTGGCATAATCTGGTATTCTTAGCGTTTCCAGAATTCTTCTTTCAAAGGAACTAGAGCACGAAGAGCCACTTTTCAGAATCTCTAAGCCAATCACAACCGTGTTCCTCTTATTTTGGTTAGGATTAAAAATATCTCCTATCCTTTGCAGTCACTCCGCTTATGCTTTTAGCCGGAAAATACCGCGTGGGATCCGAAAATTTATGTGCCATTGCGAGTTTCTGCTTGAGTTCGTTCACATCCCGAGCATATCTTTGAAATTATTTTTTCCTCTTAAAGAGCTTTTTTATTGAACTCGATTCGAATCAATTCTATTTATCTTTTGGACTTCTCTTTTGCGAATTGACTCGCAAATGAGAATTCTGATTTTTAGATGTCTAAACGTTATGTTGACGAAATGAAAATTTTCCCTTCGTAAATCATCAGAACTAGGATTGAGTCATTAAAGATGAGGTGATTTTCTTGTCAAGCAAAAATAGAAACGATTAGAGAAAATTGGTTTTAACCAAAGCACAGTTTATTATTTACAGTTTTTACAGTTGGTACATTTTACATATTCCGGCAAGGCATTTTCTTTAGAAGTCGATGATGGCATTTTATATTTTTCGATATGAATATAATTTCTGTAGGTACTGTAGGACAAGAAGGTCTTTGACCCGGGCCCACCTTTCTCCTTTTCGAATTGTTTACCTCGTCTACATATAGAGAGTGGCGTCACTTGAAGAACGTGCGTGATGAAAACGCTCTTTATATGTTACTGTATCGAAAATCTGATCCATTTGTGACTGAACATTTCACTCCTAATTAAGAGTAAAGATAGTGTAAAATGATGTCATACACGTCTCTCCCTGGGGTTTGTGGAGAATGAGGCGAGAAAAATTCTCACTTCCAACATTCAGCTCCCCTCGATATTTTTCGAATTAAAATAAAATACCAAACTCTATCTAATGATCGTATAAATACACTTCTTAAGTGTGTCACGCTTTGATTCAAATGATCTTTATCAAATGACATTTGCCAAAAACCTTTAAATTTTTGAAGGAAAGCAAATATGAAAAAGGATTGACGACTAATGTCAATATATACTCTTCGCTGATTATCTTGAAATGCTCTTGTATTGCTATAGTTCCGGATCTAGTTTTAAATTCGCTCGTTGATTCGATTTCTGATTCTTTCCCTCTACCTCAGAATATTTACATCCCAAAACTTTTTATTCCATCTTGAGAATATTTTGGTGGAGATTAACCCAGAATCAGAGGCCGGTTGAAAGCAGTACAGCTGCACTTTGGGATATTCACATAGAAGAAGTCAGCGTCCATTCTCTCCATCGTTATGCATTCCTGAATTTCCACGAAAGTCCTTGCTCACTAGATATCCTTAACGATTGAAATGATTCCATTGCTGAGATCCCCCCAATTATGAGCTATTTTTCGAGCGGGTTTTCGCACTCCATACGAAAGAGGCACACGATAAAAGACGACATTACGTTGCAGAGCGCATAGAAGACACGTGTCTTCCGGCGTCATTTGGGTCACGTGATTAATTTTGACGACCAGAGGTAATTTTGCTTCCCGGATGGATAATCCTTCGGGTGACCCAATTTTTCCCATGATAAGAAAAATATAGCGTATTTCCACAGGCCTTAGATTTATTAATCCGTTAAGTGGGCAAAATAGAACTTTGTGATAGGCCATAAGTTAGGTGCCTGTTAGTTCATTAACCGTTGGTTGAAAGTTTAGTGCATATCTTTTAAAGTATCCTCATAAAAATGATATTTTTAAATCCTGTCATAACATTTTATTGTGTTATATATATATATATATATATATATATATATATATATATATATATATATATATAATATTATTTATTCT
>WURS02000015.1:2948843-2972164 GCA_011762765.2 Rhinocypha anisoptera | reverse complement strand
TTATTAAATACTATTTTGCGAAAGACTGTCTGTCATTTGCTAACACGAAGGAAATAGTTTAAAAAAACAAATAGTAAATGCAGAAGAAGACTAGATAAGGTTAAAAATACGTTCAAAAAATGTTAATGTTAATTAAAAGTTAGGAGATATGAACCAAAACGGATCTCCTTTTGTTATTTCTATCATATCATAAACTTATAAAGATAAAATGTTCACGCAGAACCGTTGTAAACGAACGAAAAAACTACAAGACCATCTGTGTCGCCCAAATGCCTCGAGAAAGTAGAGCGAAATTCGGCCTTTTCCGCAGCCTGCTACCAGGCGAACATAAGGTCGCAGGAGGTAGTCTTTTAGGAGGTATCCCGTTCAACTCAGATGCCATTATGCTGGGCGAACTCCCTCACACTCCCGTCCTGAGGAATTTTTTCCATTGGCCAGCAGCGTCAAGTGGGATGAGGAAACCTCACACTCTATTCCTCAGGAATTTTTTCCATTGGCTGCCAACGTCAAGTGGGATGAGGAAACCTCACACTCCCGTCATCGGGAATTTCTCCATTGGCAGCCACCCTCATTCCACTTGACGTTGTCAGCCAATGGAAAAAATTCCTGAAGACGAGAGTGTGAGGTTTCCTCATCCCACTTGACGCTGCTGGCCAATGGAAAAAATTCCTCAGGGCGGGAGTGTGAGGGAGTTCGCCCAGCATAATGGCATCTGAGTTGAACGGGAGACCTCCTAAAAGACTACCTCCTGCGACCTTATGTTCGCCTGGTAGCAAGTTGCGGAAAATGCCCATTTCCGCTCCCTTTTTCTAGCAGTTAGCTCGACATTTGGATGACACCGATGGACTTGTAGTTTTTTTCGTACGTTTACAAAGGTTCTGCGTGGAACTTTTTTCCTTATAAGTTTATGATATGAGAGAAATAACAAAAGGAGTTCGGGATAGTGAAATCATTGTCACTTTTTATGATTATTAATATCTTTTCGATCTTATTTTTACCGTAAGTTCCGCTTCTATCTCCGTTTTTTTCTTGTCATTTGAATTTGCAGACGCTGTGCATATCCACAATCCCGTCTGAAATATGTTTAATCAGTGGTTTATTTTACTTTTCACGAAAACGATATATCTTTAATAAAAATTGTCTCTTTATCTCGAAAATAATATTAGGCAATTGCCCAAACTCGTCGTTTAAAAACTTTCTTTACCACTTTACCTTCGACCCAAACGAACACGTAAAGTTATGGAGTATGTTCCTTACGAAAGATTATTTACATATTGTACGTTGATGATTGTATTTGAGCTGTGGAATAGCCTTTTAAAATAGAATGATGGCTTTTGGGAGGAATGCAGTGTAGAATAGGGATTTATATTACACAGTGGTTCTCTAGTTTAAATTTTAATTTAAAAGGTAAAAATTTAATAAGGTCCACCGTCATTTTCCTCAAACCGCAGCTGTAGCATTGTATGAATCCGAAACCTGGTCCCTGAGAAAAGATAAGGAGCATAGATGGAGACTTTTGAAATGTGTTTTTGGAGAATGTGAAGTAGACCAATAAGAAAACTTATGAAGAAATGCTAAGAATGTTAGTGGAGGAAAATGATATCTGTATTAAATCCAAAGAAGACTGAAATTGTGAATGGGAGGAGTACTCAGAGGTAATGGGTTTTTGAGGACTATGATACCGGATAGAATATTTAGTATACAAGTTAAGTATAGGATCAGGATATGGATTTTGGATAGAATTATGGGTGGTGGGAACTATGCAAATTTGAAAAAGGATAAAGTTTAGATATGTAACCTGAGACTCATGAAAAACCTTCCTCCTTCCTCAACATTCATTCATAGTATTCAATATGAGTTACATATATCTTAAGCATATTCAGTTTTATTTTCAATTTAAATATTATGATGTTATGTCCTGGCCCCCCAGGAGGTAGAACTCTTAGCTACTGAACATTGTGCCCTGGTTCAAGTCCTGATGAGGCCTCTTTACACCTCTAGCTAGACCCAAGCTGAGTGATTTGCTGGGTACCAGACCTACCTGGGGGATCATGAGTGTAACAGGGAAAGAATCTCCATATCTTACTTCACAGGCAATTAAACTTACCACTAGGATGGAATGCATGTGGTCATTTCCCTGACATGCAAATATAGTTATTTTTACCTGTTTCTCCATATTAAAAAATACTTTTAATACTCCTTGCCCTACTCTATTATTATAATGCTTGAACATTCAATCATATAAGTACTATATACTTTTATTAGTAGCCACCCCACCTTCTACCATTCCTAAAAAAATTTTGGTTGCTGTTAGTTTCATGTGACATAATTTATAGTATTGCATATGCTGTTATTTTGGTTAGGCACAGAGTTTTGCAGTTTTTTTAATAGTCAATTATTCTTCCTTCTGAATGGCTATATATTTTTATAGAGTCTTTGACAATGGAACAGATTTAACAATAACTAATGACAGTGTCAATGCTATATATGTATAACAATGGTGTCTAAGATAATCATATGCAATCACAAATCATGTTTGTGATTGCAATTTAAAATTTTAGTTTAAAGTTTTGGAGGACATTCAGGAACATTAATTTTTGGCTAACACAGCAGCATCCATTTGGGTGGAATTTGAACCCACATCTTTGGATTTACTGGCAAGAGACATGACATTGTGCAAGCACTGTCTTAGCGCTTACATTAGCCAAGTAAGTGTCAAGATTTATAGAAATAAAAATACACTTTTCTCTTGTGTACCAACCCATTTAGTGGTAGTGATGGCCATAATCATCATGTCTACAATTAGCATAGAATATTTTTATCACCAAAGTAATATTTTAAAAATGGTATTCCCTCTAGTGAATATAATAATTTTTTCTGCAAGTTCAATGCAAATGGAAGCAAAGTATAAGGCAGTGGTGTCGTATTCTTTTTAAAATGTTTTACAACTCAAAGCCAAAGGCTTTTCTGATACAAGAGTCTACTCATGTAAATGGCAGTATCCTTTTTACTCTGCAACTTTGATCAATTTCAGTTGTTATTTCAACCCTGTAGAATTGCCCTTAGTGTCATCCCAGCTCTGTATGCCAAAGTAATTGCTCTGTATACATTAGGTTCACCACCCATGCACTAGGCTTACCAGGCCAGCAGTAAAAACGAAAATAATGTTTATTTACTATTATTTAAATTCAAACTCATGATCATAACAGTAAATTAGAGAGTTTTTATCAACCAAACATGTCTCAATAAAAGCTGTCTTTTAAATCAGATAATACATAGAGAGAGAGTGGCCAAGGATAACAGAGATACAAGTTTTATTTTAGACAGTGGTTTATTCAAGTTGTAATATTGCTGCTTAAATTTTTCATAACAATGATGCATAGAACATTTCAAATTAAAAGTACACAATTAACAAAGTATTGCCCATAATCAAGGGTATTATATAAAAATGAGTTGCATCCAACATTTGAAGATTGACACAATTGAATTCAACCATGACTTAGTCAATTTAGGCTAATCTGGACAAAATGCAGCAATTTTCTTCAAATCTGCCTTCTTCAAAATGAAATTCACTTACTTTTCTTTCTGTTATTACTGAATTAAATGGTTCTTTACCCTCACTCAGAAAAATACCTTTCTTGCTGTAAAAATTGCAAAATGAGAATATTTTCTTTCCTAGTAGAATTCCCAGAGTAAGACAATTGTTTCTAGGTGATGAATTTATTTTAGTAGACTAAACCATAAAGCATTCTTCTATTGAGTGAAGGGAAAATTTATTTATTGTAGGTATTCATTATGACATCTTAATCCTGATGTGTTTAGCTTGAGAATTACTCCAAACATATTAAGGTGTTTTTCACTACAGTTTATTCATAGATTTTAACCAATTTTATTTTTTCAAAAGGAAAATGTAAGGGAAGTATTGCAGTGCCACATAATTAAGTCACCAGCACTGATAGGTTTACAATTTCATTTTATACTATGTAAACATATTGCATCCAAATATGAATTTATCCATTCAGTCATCACATTGTGTTCAAAGACACATTACTGGCAGCCAATGCCCTAAAAACCACTTTTTGACAATACACAAATATTTGAGAAGAACATTTTACAAGGCTACAACATACATTTTTCTCAAGTAGGTACATCACATAGTAACAAGTCATTGGCTAATGATACCAGTAAAACTTTCTCATTCTTTACACACTGAATAAAAAATTACTAGACACTACTATAGTTAACAATCATTCACCAATCATCAAAAAACCATTATTGTGGAATGTATTTAAATAAAATAGAAATACACATCATTCATGAGACATAGGTACAGTTCAATTTATTTATTCAGTAGAGTAAGCGTATACAATTGGATGAGTTTAAGGATGTTTTGCTCTTCTTGTACGATGAATTTAATTTTACACCGAAATAATTATACCATAAGGCCATCCCTAAAGTGTGTCCAATGACCAATGACCTTATCAACAGCCATCAACCTGATTGAAGTTAAGAACATTCCTTCAACTCACACTTACAAAACATCCTATTATTTTTAAACATCATCATTTATTTTCACTCTTTCAAAGAGCTTAATCAAAAACATTCATCACTTCAAAATCACCCTTAAAAATTCTGGAAAATTAATAAAAAATTAAATATAAAAAGAGATTACTCTCACAATAGCCACTTGTTTGCATGCACTCAAGCAAGCCCAAATTCACAGAATGTGGACAGTTCAACAAATCAATGTGTTTGAATGTTTGCATGTGACAAACCTTTTGGTCTAATATGCTTGAACCTGTGTTCTCGAGGGCACAACAATAACATACCTAATGTGGTTTGACTTCACATAATGGACGGGGAATTCACGAGATAGGGATTATGTCAATTATAACAATAGAAAACATTAATTCACTTCTCTGCTTCTCTTTCCATGGCATAGATCATCTCATTATCTCTGCAAGTAATGATGTTTGTACTAACAAACTTCCCTGGTTGGTGCAACTACTAATTCTTGCCAATAACAAAGGCAGGAAATAGTTTTCTAAATGCTTTTCCTTATTAACTCACCATACCTGTTGAATTAGGATGCTATAATATTTTACAAGGACTTTTCAAAGGGTTTTGATATGTTAGTTAAAAATATAACCTATAATATTCACTTCTTAATACATTTATCAAGCAGACTTCAGTCACTCAAGAGTCGTTTTCTCACCATTTCAATGTGCCCTGACATGAGGAAATGATTTGGAAATTAGCTAAATATTATATTCAGATGTAAAAATTGAAATGGGCTGACGTAAGCACTAAGTGTTTGTTGATGAGACTCATCTTTTCTCCTTACTAAAGTTTTTCTCCTATGCATAATCATTTTTACGCTTGATATTAACTAAATTTAGTCAATTTAATAAACAGTAAATATGAATTTCCTCTACTTCAAAATATTATTTACCAAAAGTATGCCTTAAGATTTTCCATTCTATACCACTCCAGCAAGCAATGTGTTTCTGCAAATGATTTGATGTGATGACACTGCATGAGCATTTTAATAACTTTAAAGCTCTTAAGGATAGGGAGTGTAAGAAAATGTTAACATTGTTATTTTAAAATATGATGGAATCCCATTCAAATTTCATTATGATACTGCTATAATGACAGGAACGATTTAAGCAATTCAATGATACTTTGGGCACTTTCACATCAATATATCATCCCTTAATATTGATTTTGTATCATGAATGGCTAAAAAAAAATACATGACTAAAAGTGAATAACTCTTGAAAGATGAACATACATATTTTCATAGACAATTAATGTGGCTGACATACTTTGCCTTCTGCTTATACTAGTCAAAATTAAAAATTATAAAACACCAAAGAAGACTAGACAAAAATGATGCAACAATTACCGATGTGTAAATAATAATTTAATTAGTTTGCAATAAAGATAATTAATGTTCCATTCTACAACTTTAATTACAAATTCTTATTTTATCCAGTATTAGAGAAATTGGTTCTGGCAGATGAGCATACAAGGTTTTTTTTTGACACAGCATATTTATAGGAATTATAACCTCAACAGTTAGTAACATGCCAATTGTAACCTGGCCCGATTGTTTATTTGTTATCCCTGTTTTGAAGATAAAAACTGTTCAGTGACCAAAACTATATGGTCAACCATAACTAATCTGCCCACTACTATCTAGATCTTGGTCAGTTTGACCTAAAGTCCAGCACACAAGAGGTGGTAACCTCCTTTTTCGCAAATGCTGTTTTAAGGAATGAACTAATCAGCAAAATATTTTTTTAATATTGAAATAGGTACCCTAGTAAGCCTGCAAGTTTATAGGAATTAAGTTTTATCAAACAAGCATTTAAAGGACTTTTCACAGTAGCTATACTGCAGATTGATTTATGAGCATATTCAGTCCATTTTATCACTTTGTAAAATTTAATGTTATTAACATATAAGGATAATTCTGCAGTGAAAATAATTATACTTAATTGCTTTTGAGATCAACAGTGAATGAGATATTTCTTCCTAAATGATTGTTTTATCTGTGACAGAGTAACTTACAAAAAGAGATAAAAAAAGGAAAAAAGCCCTAAATATGGTGATGCAATAAATAAAAAGAATACATTTTAAAAGAAAATAAACACTATTATTTTACTCATATATGTTTTTAAAAATGACAGCAAATGGTTTTTTTCAATAATTATCACACATTTTCACTTCCATCAGATTTGTCTATCAAAATATGTGCTATATAATTCTTAGCACAATCACTCACAACAAATAAGTAAGTACCTAATAATAAGTTCAAAAAGCATGAGAGAACTCTGATGTAAGTTTGTATCATTTATTTTAAAATTTAGGTGTAATATTTTGCTTTTCATCAAAGACTCCACATGATAATAAATAAACAATGCTTATCATTACACCACATATGAAAAGAAATTTTTTTTTAAATCAGACCTCTCAAGTTATATAAAAAAATATCATTCATTTAAAAAACCTGATGCCATCAAATACATAATTTTAAACTAATTAGCCCATTCTCCTAATCACACAATGATAAATACAGCCAGAAATTAAGGCATCATGTGTGAATGGTATTAATGAAGTTCTCAATTGCTATTTGTACAAATAAATTAAATATTTACCATACTTAAATAAATTAAAATATTCATATATATATATGTATATTTGTGTGTGTGTTTCAAGTGTATAATGCTATTTTTTATGTTTTTAGTGCAAATGTTAAAGAGGAATCCAAAATATTATGCTGCCAAAAGTCTTACTGTGCATCAATTTTAAGTTTGTGGGCTATAAAAGAGAGGATGAAAATATATTAAAATAACCCAAAATGTTATTTCAATTTGGTTCTAAAATGATGAAATAACCAATAGCATTGTGGCAGCATACCATAGGGTAATTTTACACTCACATTCCAGAACAAGTAATTTACAATGTGCTTATAATTACTCCCCAAAAGTAACTATCTAACACATTAATGCACTTCAATACATGATTATATAATTTCTGAGAACTTGCTTATAAAATAATCACCTGAAGAAATTTTACCTCAAATCATTGTTTTTTCAAAGTATCAAATTTGAATGGTCATGACACTATAGCAGTTTCGCGTGTCATCTGGTCAAATTCCACAATTTATGTTTTCAAATATAGCAAATAAACAATCTTGTCCAGGTTTACCACTCAAAAACATCCCTGTATATGATTTTCTCTAAAATAATTTTTTATGAGTACATGAAATGAGTCCTTAGTTCAACTGCTGTAATAAAATAAATGCAACTATCTAACCCATAAGTTGATTTTGGCAAAAGCTACCCCTATTTCAAATGTGTTCACATAAGAAAATAAATGTGAGATTGATTTATAAATAACATAGATTTGATACCTTGATTGCTATTGCAATACTAGAGAGAATAATAAAAATTAGGGCATTAATAATTACATAAATGTTTTCAATCAAATACTCTGGATATATTCTTACTGATATTAGAAAAAAATCTTAAAACCATACAGTTTTAAATAAATACATTACTCCAAGGTATGTGATATTCTGTGAAGATTCTGAATAAATGGTTTAATCACTTTTTAGAAAAGTTACTTTCTTTGTCATTCATTCTGAAACATGTTACGAGTTACTGCCAGGATAGAAGATACCTGAAGCAATTTCCTTTTTTGTGACTCAGAAATACGGATTCCAATTTCTTTTACACCAGTCAAGTGAGAGATTCCAAAATGATTCAATTTAATAGCAACAATTTTCTTACGATAAATCTTACTTTCTCATGAGCAGAGAATGCACATTCCTTACTAAGTAAATTGAATCTTTTTATAAACAGGTCAAAAGACAGAATAGGGCACACATTGCATGTGCATTTTGAGTTACAATGTTTCAAATGTGAAATACTAAATTTGTTCCACATTTCAACCAGTAAGATGCTATACAGAATATAATTTTTCCAAAATAGTAGTTGTCCTTGTGACTAAACCCTGGTCCCAAAAGTCAAAATATATCTTTTACTTGAGAGGAAAATTTGAAGATAGAATATTTAAATAGACATTTTAAGGAAAGAATGTGTAGGTACTGGGATCAGAAGTCAAAGAAGAAATCTGTAAGATTTGTAACTAGAACAAACATCATGCCTAATCAATGACTTTGCTTGATATTGACCAGAGGAGCAATATGTTTCATCACAGCATTTCCAAATTGTAAATAGGTTTCTTGCTCTTCAGTTTGTGCTTATATAGCTACAGTATTACCTAAATGCTCAGAGAGGCAATTCTTTTGTGCCACAAAGTCATAGCTTTGTCATTTGTCTTGAAAGAAAACACACTCAATGCAAGCCATTTGGGACGGCCATTGATAGATCATGCATCTTCAGTCTTATCTTTATCCTTAATAACCCCATAATATACAGAAAACCTCAAAATTATTCTCCCATTCAACAAAAACCAATCTCTGAGTCTCTCATAACCTTTCAAGATTATTTTACTAAATTTGCCTAACTCATCCCTTATATGAAATGAAATTTTCGTTATAAAAATCTGCTAACCACATTAATCATATTATCATATGAACAGGTGAAGTTTTGAAGAGTCACTTGTCTTTTTAAGGATTTCATGTGCGCCCTAGATATAGATATATTGGTAATGGATACCTCTCATATTCATCATGTACTTGTGTATGTCATGTTTTTTTCACCTAAAGTCATATGCAATCATGGTTTCCTTGAGTTAATCACACTTTAGCAAACAGTAATAATACTTTCAGTAGATAGAAAAATAAAAAAAATATACTACTGCCTAAGTAGTCTAACACACAAAAATTCTAAACACATTCTTGGTAGAAGAGATTTTTCATAGCAGTCCTCCATTGACTTTCTAGAAGTAAAATGGTTCTGAATGAAACAAATTCACCAAAGGATCTTTCACAACAGTTGAGTTCATTTATTTTTTTTTTATATAACTTCATCACGATAAGAAAACCCTCCAAATGGACTAGGCCTTCTACCACAGCAGCACCACACAGCAGCAGTGTGAATTTCACACACCTGAGCTTGATGCCAGTGCTTCCACTGGCAGTGATCCCCTCCGTCTGCACCACTCCCCTATGCGAGTCGTTTGAAACAAAGACAGCCTCCCGTCTTCCACAGACTCCCCCAAACCTTCTGTGGGTGGACAGTCCGACTTTTCCCGCCAAGCCATCCAACTGACTCCCACCGTACCACCCCCCTCTACCCCCCCCTCCACACAAAAGAGCTCGGGCCCCCCAGAGCTCCGCCTCTGGAGGACTTTTCTCTTAGCTCTGCCAGCAGTCGTCGCAGCTGGGGTTGGGACTAAGGGAGTCACCTGTGGGGGGGGGAGCTGTCTCAGGCCCCCTCGGACAGGGCCACCCGTGACACTTCTCACGTCAGGTGGAGAGTGTCGCCTTCGATCCCTCGCTCTGTGGGTAGCCCACTCCTCGGAGGGTGCCGAACTACCTCTGTTGGGGGCTGACCAATTGAGCTGGCCCACTAACTCCCCACCCTCCACCGACTTATCCACTTTGCAAGGGTCAAGCTTTTGCTGCACTTCTGCTAGGCATGAACTGCAATCCTTCTTCCTCTCCATTCCTGATAAATACAAATTGATACCTCCAATGTCATTTGGCAAATATATTCAAGAAATTCCTCAGCACACTAACACTCACTCATCAACTAATTATCATCAATCCAAACACCTTATAATGACCTGAAACGCTATTCATTCAAATCCCTTATTTTTTTGGTTATTCCAATTCCCTTTCCTCAAATTCTCAGCCATTCCTATCAAAGCATGCTCACTGCCATGAGAATATTCCCAAACAGCCTATAATATTGATGGGTCTGCCCATCAATATACATTTGGCCAGTAACGTAAAAATCTTCTCGTGCAACCAGCATGAATGATCTATCCTAGAGGTAAATTTATTGTAAAAATGAAACAAAATTCAAGGAAACAATCACTTACTTTATTAACAATAAAAATGTATTTGACATGTATATCCATTAAAATGGAAAATATTCACAGCAACATGCATCACATGAGATCACCATTTTTCCAATGACAGCTCTAAGCATATTCTATACAATTAAAGTTGGTTCATTTTTTTTTCATTGAAAGATATAATAGTAATAAGGATAGTAATAGTGATAATTTTTATTAGGGAAGACCACAAATTCAGAAAATGTTGACCCAAATGAGGCAACCTAAACCTCCTGGATAATAACATTACCTGATTGAAAATTTAAGCATTCTAGGAGACTGGAGGAACTGTGCCGAACTAAATCATAGGGAAGCGAGGACCTTCTTGCCATGCATGAAGGGGGCAGAGTATTCTCTTTTGATCCCAGCGACCTTAATACACCTGTGTTAGCAAAAATCATTCAGGAATTAGTCAACACCACCATTTATTCTCCCCAGAAATTTTAGTTTCCTATGAGTTAATTTCCAGTACATGAAATGAATTTTATCTCATGCAGATCTTGCGAAGCATATATAGACCATGCAACATTATAATTAATATAAGCAAGGCTGGATATTGGGTTAATCTATGCTAGAGTTAAAATTATAGTAAACACAGACATTTTAAGACATCCTTATATATCCGTATGAACATATGACCAACAGAAGTACTGGAATAAAATGGTTATGCAGGTCTGTAATGAACCTGTCTAAGACATATAATGCCAAGATTAAATCTTAGAAATATGTTTCCTTCGTTTCCAGAGCATTTCAGAAATAAGCCATTTCCTTGTTTTCATCCAAATATGCAAAAAAAACTAACAAATAGTCATTTAGTAAGATTTGTTCTTAACATGTTGAAAGTTTAAATTTTTTCTAAACACAAAATTTGTTGAAAGTAAAATAAATTAAATCAGTTTAAACATATTTCAATATTTGAAGCACCAATAACAAAATCGTAATATTCTTTACAAGTTAATTTGTACATGGCAAATGCAAAATATTCCAAAATGTGGGAGAAAATCATATCATATTATTATTATTATATGAAGATCAATATTACTTAAGTATATTTAACCACAGTCTTCAATCCTAAGGTCAGTTTGATAAGTGAGGATAGAGCCCTCCTTGTATTAAGCTCAATAAGTGGTATGTGAAAATTCTCATATAGGGTAGGGGGCAGTTCCTTTCTCTGTGCTGCCTGTAGTTTCACATAAAGATATAGTACCCAGAAAATACCTCAGCTTAGGTTTTAACTGGAGGTGCCCAGAGGCATCAATAGGGCTTATACCTAGGTCCCCAGTTCAGTAGAAAAGTGCTCTACCCACTGGGCTACCACATTACACATTTAATAGTCAACAGTAATCTGGGAGAATATATTTAAAGATTAAGGAGTCATTCCATAAAATGAAATCAGCTCAAGAAAATAACTGATATGTAATGAAATTATATGTACATAATTAACAAGAGTTGAACATTAAGTTATTCCCAATCCAATGTAGCTTGGCATGTTGATGCATTGTTGCTGTTAGACTTTTTTCCCCTGTATGTAATTCCCTGGACTTTGTAAAAAGGTTCCATGTTGATAAGAAATAAGTAAATATCCTTTGTTTTCCACTGTATTCTTAGTTAATTAATTAAATAGATTACAGTGAAAAACAAAGTAAAATTATGTATTTCTTTTCCTCTGCAGTTTAGTAGCTAATTTAAATTTGGACCAAATGAATACATATTAATTTTGAGGTTTGCAGTGTAAGACACAGTTCATAATTTATTAGTTCATATTGAAGGACAGATTTCTTATAATATAAAATTATCACATGAATCTAAGATAAAAGTGAAAAAAGATAAATTGCAAACACACTACATTTTTAATAAAGATGATTGGTTATTTTTTAACTCTGGCCATTTCAACTATTGTGAATTCAGATGCCTTTAAGCCTATAGATGATGTAATGCAACAAAATATGTTACATGAAAATAGAATGATTTTGGTTTTGTCTAAATAGCAACTAGACAAGTCACAGAAGGGAATTTTTAGCATTCAATTTCAAAAGAAAATCAATAAGGAATAGCGGAAATTAAAATCACTGGGTGAACTCCACAAATTTTTTAATGAGACGATCTAGGTTTCGACATGTTGTGTCATCATCATACCTGTCATCACACCACACATCACATCATCATGTCACCTCCATACGCTCTGCTCCATATGAGAGTTTTCAATAATCTTTTCTTAATTTCTTTCCTCAAGATCCATCTCATGAGATTTTGATTTTGCAATTCTTCTTTTAAATTCCTTACCACAATGTCCATTTTCTTCTAAGATGCTACCCAAGAAAGTATACTTATCTACATTTTGCTCCCCAGCTTTTAAATTAGCTTAGCCCTCCTACTTCTCAAGAATATCAATCCTTTCATTTTCTTAGTAATAATTATCCCCCCAAACTTCTTACATTTGTCTTGTAAAACACCTAACAAGGTATGCAGACCTTTGACTGAATGGCTAAGTAGAGCTTTGTTGTCCATGAATATGATTGACTTGGTGAGTTCCCTACACACTTTGATCACTGACTCCACCACTTCCTATAGCTCTTTTACCATCTTCTTTTAGGGACAATGGGCAGCCCTGTCTTATTCCCCCACCTAACAGTGTTCGTCCAGATTCTCCATTTGCTACCCTTACTTGCATGGCCTGATATACAGGTTCCCTATGAGATGCCTATCCTTCCACTCTACTCTTGTTTCTGCAAAACTTCCATCAGTTTCTGTCAATCTATTGAATGCTTTCTCAAAGTCTTAAGAGCATGCATAAACATCCTGATTATGTTTTATATTCCTTTTGAACATTGCTGGTAATTGGTCTCCAAAGGGTGGCAGGTACAAACCCTGAAACCCAGTCAAGTCCTGAGAGGAATGTTGTTTGTCTCAGACAGGTTCTGCCTGTGAATCCTTCAACATACGTCCTCATCATGTTTCCTGGATAATTCTGAAGGTAAGTGACAAGTATCTTATTCCCCAAAATGGGATTCCATGGGAGTTTACCCTGAAAAAAAAATCCTGAATCTCATGGTATGGAGTTATGTCACTGGCTGTTGACCAGCCCATGTAATAATCTTCTATACTATAAAAGTTCACATAGAGCCTTGAAACTTGACTGGAACTCAAGATAAACCAGCAAAAACTAAAAATAAAAAGTAAAGAAATAGTGTTTACATTAACCAAATTATTAAAAGACTACATAATGATATTTATACGTGTAGTGCCAAGAAAACAAGGAAGCTGTTGTGTAACCATTCTAATGGACAGAAAATGACAGTATAATATCCTACAGTTTTAGTTTTTTAATGAAAGAATTATGTTGGTTAAATTAAGGTTTGATATAGATATGTAACAGTAATAAGTGAATATTCCCTAGAGGAAGGAGAAAAGGAGGTGGAAAAGCAATTTATATAAACTTGCTACAATGAATGAATTATGATCTGATCTGATGAGCATATTTTCCCAGTGTATGGTACATATTAATAAATTCCTCTTTGGTCTTGCACCAATTGAGAGTTTCTTGGAGGCATAAGATGACCAACTTGTTTATTGTTATCAAGGCAATATGATAACAATGAACAAGTCAATCATCAAAGCATTGGCCCTCAGAGAAACTTTCACCAGGTGAGAGAATTTATTAACTGCATAGTGCATAATAAAAGTGAAAAATAATCACCTTCTCTTGATGGGAAAGGAAACTTGAATGAAAGAATAGGAAAAGACCCTATTTAATAGAAATTTTTGGGGAGGATTAACAGAACCAAAATAGTTTACATTTAAAAGAATTTTTAAGTTTTAATGAAATAAAAATCAAAAACACATTTTTAAGAAAAAAATTAAGTAGACATTGACTGCAAGAGGAGACTGATCTCTCAAAGATTATACAATCATAAATTGAATACTAACTTCAAGGAATATTCAGAATATTATATCATACACATGTGTACAGAGATAGAAATGTCAATAAAGACAATCATTTTGTCAAAGAGAAAGTTCAGATGTGGAAAAGATGGAAAAAAAACTCCCACACTTCAAAAATGCAAAAAAAGAGGATGAAGTCTATATGGTACATTTATTTTAAGAAGAGAGTGTAAGAGATTTATACCAAAAAGACTAACATAACTGCACCAAAAACAATGATTAGATCAATGAAGAATTGAGAAATATTTGAAATGGTATATAGAAGAAATACAACAGATAGGAAATAAAGTTTTAGGGATGTGAACAAAAAATAGGAAGAAAAAAATTATTAAAAATCTGGAGTGAAGACAATAGATGTCATTAAACAGACAGATAAAGCATATAAAGAATATCTACAAAATATATCAAATGAAGTAAAAGAAAAATATGAAGTCTTTAGAAATAGAGAAAAAGCAACTGTAAGATCCAGCACATGAGCAGAATGGGATATTTTAATAAGTAGAGCAAATAATTATATGTGCAGGCACAAGGAATTTGCTTATAAGATGGTAAACATCAAAACAGAACAGAAGATGCATCAAGGATAAATGTGATATCAGAAAAGGACTGGATTAAACATTATCAACAGATGTGGTATAACCTAATTAATCCTATTTTGAAAAACTGAAAACAAATGGTCTAGATCAGTGGTTTCAAAAGTGGGTGCTACTGCCACCTGTGTCTCATAGGACAAAAAGAAACAAGGCAGAGGAGCTTTGGAGAGAGTGACAATATGTCTATTATAACCCACCATGTTTATCTCAGGATTTGTTGCTTGCACGACAATTAGAAACAGATACATACTTAATGGGAGAAAATACATATTTTGTATCGCTCAGCAATTCTTCAGGGATAACATATTTCATAAGATAAGATAATTCCATTTAATAACATATTTGCTGCTGTGAAGGATGGAGCTCCGTCAGTACTTAAAATTAGTGCATTGCATATCTTAGGAGATATATGTACCAAATTACTTTATTATTCATTGAGTCATTTGCCAAATACTGGCTGTTTGCCAAAAAACATGGTGTTTGGCTTCACAAGTCATAGCACACTTAATGCAGTTAACTAAATAAAAACCTGAGACCAACGCTTCTTAATAATTGACTTTTTCAGATGTTTTATGTTGAGAATGAAGATTTTCTACAGCTCTCACTGAATGTTGGGCATCATATAAGCCATTTGTATAAGGTGGTTTTATAACCTCTTTGAAACTGTTGTTGAGTTTTTCAATATGAAGGAATCTTTGCTCAGTGGCATACTTAAAGAGATGAGGAGTGACATTGCATATTTATCTTTACTATTTGTTAAGCTTAATGAAATGACTTTTCACTTGTAGGGAAATGACATCAATGTTATAAAGACAAAATTTGTGGTATCTATTTTTATTTCAAAGTCGATTCTATTTTAATGGAACATAGGTCACAGAAATTCCTCTCCCTGTCTTGAGTTAGAAAAGAAAAATGGTAGAGGTGATGATAATCTGAGTTTTTTGTTACTATTTAACAACATACGACTGAAAAATTTATAGATCTTAATAATCTTTGAATGATTTCAGCCTGTCCTTTCTGATAATACCTTTATAGATCAGGTTGTCTGAACATTTTTCTTGTGGTTGACCAAAGCAAAGTATCCTTGCGATCTAGGAGATACTTGTGTTGTTTACTCTTGATTAGTCTTGAGCTGAGATGGAATAGTTTACTGCAGGGTTGTTTACAACCAATTTATTAATAATCATAGACTCACAAGCCCTATCTAAAATCTATCAAATATCCCCCTGGGCTAAGCAAATTGGTAAAAATTGGCAGAATTTGTATAATTTTCACTATTGATGATGTTTTCTACTGGGTAAAATTTAACAAATTTAGGATGACTACCAAATTGAAATAAATCTAAATAAGAGGAATGATGTTGGAAGTGGTAGTAGGCAAGGAAAAAATATTTGAGTATGAGAAAAAAGCCATCATATATAGAAGTGATCGCAATGGGAAACATTTACTGGTCCTATTTTACTCAAATCTGGGGAGGTTCTAAAAGAACTGAACTAATTACGGCTGAAATAATTAAAATAAATTATATTATGAAAGACATTAGCAGTATATGCAGTGAAAACATGGAGAATGAAAGGCTTGAACAAAAAACAATGAAATTGTATTTTGAATAACTCAGATAAGTAGTGTCTGGACTCAAAAATTAAAGAAATTTTATATTTGTCATTTCCAGAGAATGAAATTGAATGCTAGGAAGTGGGAATTGAATAAAATTGAAATTACTCACAAAAGGCTTATTTCAGTATTGAAAACAACTAAGGGTTTTATAATCTTTACTGCTGTTTAATAGATTTTGGTCTAATTATATCACAACTAAAAATTTAGTATTATTTCACAAGTTTGCGGGTGTGCAAGCAAGGCATGCTTCGGATTATCAATGGTTAGATCAAATGTTCATCTATTCCAAAGCCTGCCAAATCATAAAGTTCACTTCCAGAAAATGCCCCCCATGATGTTCATGCCCATGAAAGTCAATTTAATAAGAAAAAAAAATTTGGTCAAGGCAATGAGTTTGGAATACATGAAAATATCAATGCTTACTTTGTCGTGATACTTCTGCTGGCATTGAGCCACGCCGACATGATTTCTCAGGGTGGCCGATGACCACTGCAGACAGCACAGTTCCTGCACCTGATTCGAGAGCAGGTGACAGTGGAGATAATGGAGGCAGCATGGTGCCCTTTGGTGCTGCAACAGCACCCTCTTCAACTTTGAGTAAACCTACTGGTGCAGAGCCTCGACGACACTGCAGCCGTGGTAAACCCTGTAAAAGTTGTTCAGGAATTCCAAAATTAGATGAGAATGAGAAGAGTAATCTCACCTGTATATATAGATAGCATTAAAGTTTTGCAAAAATAGATCAAATTACCCGAGGTATGCTAACAGCATCAGATATGAGTTAGGTATACACATTTAATATTATGACGCCTGAACTTTTCAAGGCAACTAAACCGTAATAGATCTACTAATGCCTACATGAACAATTTAACTGTAGTAAATATAAATTGATTTTTTAACTTTAAAAAACTGCAGTGAATGTCAATTAATGTCTCTTGTGGTCTGGGATTGCTTCTTTTGCAGTGACCCTACCCTAGCCATTTTGGTACATATTTCCTGGTTCTTCAAGTAAAAACAAATCCCAAAAATGGTTTCTGCGCACATTATTTGAGTATTGAGAATAAATCCTGTTTGTAGCTTCTAGTTCCACTACTGTCACCACCTGTTGCACTGAGTAGATGTAAAATGTCTTCACATGAGTTGTCACAGGGCAGTACTTTAAAAAGAATTTCATTGTGATTGGGCTGTGAATGAAAATGATTTTGAGTGCAGTGATTCATAAGATGGTCCAGTTTATGTAAAAGAAGAGCAATCTCTTTTCTCGATGATGATTCCAGTTAGTATTTCACTCTATCAAATGAAACACACATCACTTGGTATTTTTAGGGTTGTTCTTTACTTGACACTTTTCAGTGTTGTTTATTTGTTTTGAAATTCTTTGTTTCTACTCTTCCATAAATTTTGGTTCTCTAGGTCTTAAAAATAGGAACTATATTTCTAGAAACTGAAGAAGCAGAAAGTGAAGAACCAGCTCAACTTCACCATGACGTTCAACTTCAAGTTCTATAAGATCAAGAAGACAAGATTGTGGTGGTAGAAGAGATGGCAAAGTAACTGACAACTCCATCTAATTTTCATCAGTTGATGAAGTCCCTGATGTAGATGTATTCCTACAAGCATTTTAGCTGTCAGGGGACTTGATCAAAATATGTCATCACAGTACCTTTTTGCGATAGCAATTTTGAATATAATGAGAGGTGGTGGGAAGTATGCAGATTTGAAGAGGGATTAAGTTAAGATGTAGCACAGCAAATCTAACCTGAGGCTCGTCAAAAACCTACCTAAACGGTAGATTACCCTTCAATTCAATGTACAAAATATGAAACAAACCTGAGACATGGACTTGCGATGTGTATTGGCTCTGGACCACTCCTGTTCAGATTCCTGACTCATTGCACTCTCAACAGTGGATTGACCAGCTCCACTGCCTGACTGCCCAGGATCTCGGTTCTCCTTCCCTGCCTGCAGGGTTTGCTGCTGTGGTTGCCGGCGGGGCGAGTCCACATCCGTCTCTACCGGACAGCCCCCCTCCAGCCGAGCCAATTTGTTCCGTTCCCTCGGTGAACCCACCTCATCTTCGGGTTCCCTCTTCCCCTCCCTGTGCGATGACCCCACTGTCCACGAGCGACCACCACTGTCCCTCAGGCCCCCGTCATGAGGGAATGACTGACACCTGTCATTTCCCTCCGGCGACGATACTGCACTCGTGTGGGATGAAGTGTCAGTGGACGATGGAGCCTCTTCATTGGTCCTTTCATCATGGGTCGACATGTCCACAGTGGTGGACATATACCTCAGTCTTGAAAAGGGGTATCCGACAGGCTGCAGCGGAGGGAAAGTTTGCTGCCTCGTTAAATACTTGGTTCCACTGCTTACTGCCACCGAGGCCCCATGAAGGACCCCACTGATGCGGCTAGCCTCTCGACTGCTGGTCATCGATGTAATACTGGGCTCGGGCAAGAGATTGTCTGCGCTCACAGGACGTTCTTCGTTACCACCACCGCTGCATATGGAGCAGAGGGAAAGGGAGTTCCCTGTGTGTGATATGTCACCATCCTCGTCATCTTCAATATGCAAGATGGCATCCGAGGGAAGCCTCCGGGGATGTGCTTCTCCAGGCAGGCTCTCCCTCCTTATGATGGTCAGTGCCATGGTTGTCGGTTCCCTTGGAGCACTCAGTGGTACCGAGTGCCTACGTCCCACCCTCCTGCACCATAAACTGTCCTCCCCATGAACATGTAACAATGGGGGGGATGGAACAACATCATTGTCCGGTGAACCATCTTCGGTTATTGACACTTCTGGCACATCGTCAACCTCTGGGATTTCAGCATCTGAGACTTCTGTGCGAGTTTCCTCCGCTTGCTCCTGTTGCACCAAACTGTCCCAGCGTGCATGATTCATATTCAAATAAGTGATCATTTCTGTGGATAGTGATGTCTGAAGAAACCTGTGCCATTCATCAAATAAAGGAGCCACCACAAACCGAAAGAAGCCTAGAGGAATAAGAAAGAGAAATCTTATTAAAAGATAAAAATGTGGTTAAAATGTGAGAGGGTATTGGAAAACAACAAATTGTACAAGTTTACTAAATTAGATGAAAGGCATAAGGGGATTCATTTCAGTTTATGTTCAATCATTTTTAAATTAACACATAAAGAAATAAAAATACTTTAATGTTGGTGCAGACTTTACATAAATCTTTCAAATTTTGACTTTATACTTTGTAGTATTTTTTTTAAACAGAAATGTTTGATCAATGTGTGGAACCTATTTTTCCCAATAGTGTGAAAAACTAATGATATACCCACTTCAAGGTATTAGTGAAATCATAATATTAAATAATTTTTGTCATTTGTAATACTAATCCTCTAATCCCTGGTAGTTCTTTCCAAGATCCATTTTAATCTTTCTATGTATTTGTTTCTAGACCTTCATCATACTCTTCCCTTATATAATATTGATAACGAATTCATTATGTCTCAATATG
Organism: Rhinocypha anisoptera; assembly: GCA_011762765.2. Classification (NCBI taxonomy): domain Eukaryota; kingdom Metazoa; phylum Arthropoda; class Insecta; order Odonata; family Chlorocyphidae; genus Rhinocypha; species Rhinocypha anisoptera. The sequence goes on along the minus strand of WURS02000015.1, from coordinate 2,951,986 downwards.
TGTCAAATCCATCTGTTTCCTTATCATTTTGTCATACTCCATACTTCCCTCTCTTCTTTCATTTTCATGTCAATTTTTTCACTTCTCGCTCTATCTTGATCTTCATCATTCACCTCCAGCATCATGTTTCAAAGGCTTTATCTGGTCTGATTTTCCAATAGTGCACGTCTCTTATCTACATAGTACCATGTTCCACATGAATGTTTTCACACACTGCTTTTAGTTTGTAGAGCTATTTTTCTTGGGCATAGCAGCTGTTTCTAAAACATGAATACCTTCTTAGCTAGAGCTAAACCATGCTTGATCTTAAGTGGTGAATGAATTGGTCTTTTCTCGGCATATTGATTGAGTGAAGTTCTCTCGGGTTCTCAACCGGAGCAGGTCATATGCACCTGACGTTTCAAAGTTGAACTCTGCAATCATCTACAAGGGCATTGAAGAGTTCAAGGATGGTGGCAGAGTTCACCTTTGAAATAGTGGCTGCAAACTACCTGACCTGGTGGAAAACCCAAGAGAACTTCACTTGATCTTAAGCGATTTGTTTAGATGAGAAGTTTTTTCTAACAGTAACATTTAGCTGGTAGGATCTTCCTGATTCTCCATTATTCTTTCTAAATATGAGATGATGATCATATGGGCATTCTATAATTTTTCTTTTACCCTACAGTTGATTGGTAATATTAATATTTCTTATGAATTTGACACCAAACCCAACATTAGCACCCATCACATCATTCTGTCTTTGTGTTCTTTGAAACTGCAATCCTTTCAATCTTCTAAAATTCTACCAATTTTACATAAGTAAATCCTTCATTATTCCAGGCAGGGTATCTTTAACTTAACCTCCTAAAGCTTTGATAATTTTTCCACTGAGTCTGTCAACTTCATGTACTTTGTTTTCTTGAAAAGCATTATTCTTCATTCACTGCTTCGACAAACCATTTTCACAGTAATTCTATTTATTCTTCTATATTACTGTATGTTGCCATGAAAAACTATACTATGACTAAGTTATGAGTTCTCCTATTCTGGATCTTCTCATCATATTGCCAACATGATATAACTCTTCTTCCACTTTCTTCATTCAGTATGATGACCAATAATGTTACCTGGTTATCTACAGAATATCTCATTCTATTTTCATTTATCAAGAGATAATCTGTCATAGCAAAATTTATTCAACAACTCTTAGGATACTTAAAAGCTCTCAGTTTCTTCTCTTTTTCTGTCTCTCCATCTCTATCTTTGCATTTTCCTGCTTCCCACCAACTTCCAGGAACAACATTTCATGGTTCTATTCTAGGTTTAATCATTTTGACAGATGTTCTTCTTCCCATAGTCCTCATTAGGAGTTCTAATTAAGAGACTATTTTACCTAGTGTGGTGTGGCCTGCAAAGTTCTTCTGTACGCCGACGACTGAAAAATTTTCTGTAGAATTGACAATACTGCCGATACAATCAAATTGCAAAATGTCCTCAACTCCATTTCAGATTGGTGTTCTACCTGGAAGCTAAAGATCAACCCACTGAAATCCAAAACTTTATCCTTCACGTTATTTAATCATCCCGTAAAATCCTCCTATTCCGTCTCTAGTCACACAATTCCAGTATTTGCATCCCACAGCGATCTCGGGTTCATTTTCAACTCCAAAATGACCTTCACCCCCCATATTAAAAAACTCTCCTCCAAAGCCATGTCTCTCTTAGGACTCCTCTGTAGATTCAGCGAGATTGATAATCGGTTACCTCTCCAAATAATTTTTACCAGCTGTGTTCTCCCAATTGTAGAGTACTGTTCCCCCATCTGGTCTTCTGCATGTCCCTCCAACCTAAAAATACTAAACAGGCCACTAAACTTTTTCCTCGTGATAGTAAGACATTGCGTTCCCACCCTCCAGAATCTTAGCAATAATGAAGTATGCCACAGTTTAGGCATCACTTCCTTGCAACATCACTGGTCTGTGGCTGACTTCAAATTTCTTCACAGAATCATGAATGGCCGCTTCAGATCCACTGAACTCCTCCCCAACTTTTTTCTGCACGTAACCTTCTCACAAAACCCGCACTCAAGCTTTATTTCATCTCCCCACCTGTCATATCTCCATGACCCAGAGAGCACTCACCTATGCCGTCTCTCACAGCCTTCAATTCCCTCATGTCTCTCGCCCTAGATATCACCTCATCTTACCCTTCCTTCTTATCCATCATAAATAGATTACCCGTTAATAGATTCAAGTAATTTCTCCGGTCTTCCTTCTCGCTTTCCATATTCATATCTTTCCTTTATATGTATATCTTGCTATGTTTCCTTCTCCTGTTTTATTGCATTTAATGTGATTGTGTTGTTTCTGTTATTTATTTATTAACTGTTATACATCCAATGTAAGGTGTTTTGCACTATTTTTTTGATAATTAAATATAATGTATGTAAATAGAACCCAAGAAATGTGATTTTTTTTATAGAACAGCTACTTGTGAGATTTTAACTGGTGTTCTGGACTGACTGCTCTCTCCACTATTCTCTACCTATTTTCATATAATTATTTATCAAGGTACACACAATTGTTCACTCCTGTCAGTACATATGAGTTAAGTATTTCCCTCAATGATTTTGTATCAATCTTAGGAGGTCGTAAGACCTCCTAAGATTGATACTATATCTTTGCATAAACTAAATATGCAAACTGGTTTCCAATCACATCACTTTAATCTAATCATCTGAGATTAGATTAAAATGTGCCAATATGAACAAAACACAGAATAGTCAACAGCACACATGGTATTCATAAGTACTAAACTAAGCCCTTAAACTATAAATCAGAGTCTTGAAAACCAACTATTTTTAATATTGTAAATACCTGCTTGAATTTTTGGCACTGATGTTGTATGTCGATCACAAAGAGATGTAACTGGAAGATTTAGTTTCCTTTCGTAGTCACCCTGTCGAAAAAATTCTTCACAGACTTTATGACTCCATTTCTTGCTCACATCCCATGGACGGCAAGGGTTAGAGATGTCAGCACATTTCAAAGCAATTTGTAAGATGAAATGGCGATCTGTGGCACGCTTCATATCCAGGATATCTCCATCAAGATATCTCTATTGAAAATAAAAACGAGAATAAATTAGTAATAAATCTAAAT
>WURS02000015.1:2934925-2948743 GCA_011762765.2 Rhinocypha anisoptera | reverse complement strand
ACTTCCCACCTCATAGACCCATGCACAGACCATTACCCCCTACCCTCACCACCTCTCCCATTCCATTTCCCTCTTCCCCCCTCCTTCCCCACAACCAAGTTTCCTCCAATTCGGTCTCCTCCAATGCCTCCCTCATTCCAACGGTTGACTACATATTCACTGAAATTTCTTGTTAACTTTGTCCTGAGGATACTACAGTGTGAAACATGTTAGACCATTTGAATACATTTATATATGTGGATTTGTAAAATTTTCTTCTCTTGTAAACTGAATTTATTAATCTCTTTGACTTTGATTTTTATAATAATAATAATAAATATGGAAAATGAAACTTACCAATATGTGCACAACAACAACAGAGATATTCTTAAGACACTAATGGCATAGGGAGAATTCAAAGAGAATATTTTATGAGTCCTAGTTTGTGTGAAATAGGTGTTTAGAAATAGATATTTTTATTAAAATACAATTTTGATGCTCTGCAGATTTTTCGACAGAGATATCTCAAATGGCTAGTCCTTGTAGTCAGGTAAATGTAAAACATACATATAATTCATTATTAGGGGTAAGGTGAAAGAAGGGACTAGCTATTTGTAATCTCACTCCATTAACACTTTAAGGCCCCTGTGTGTTATTTTGACCCATGGAGAAGTTTCCATTACTCCTATTTGTGGTGTAATTGTTGATGTATGAGTTTATCGCACACCAATGGTTTCCATGTATTTTATATGGATGTGGTTTTGTTCTGTGTAATTTTCATACCCATGCATACATCTGGTTGAGCTGGCATGCTATGAGATGTCAGTCTCTGTCTGGAATTCTGAGAATTAAAGTCGTGTAATTTTTTCTGCCAATAAAAGTCTACTTTAACCGAATTTTATTCTATTATGTTAAAATCTTAGGCGTTATAACAGAAATTTTTGGTGAAGGATATTCTTCTTTTTTGGATAGGATATGACTTTTATTAATTTAGGGAGATTATCATGTACCCTAATTGAGATTTGACTAACTCTTATAGTGAAATATGAAGTCTATACAATAGAAGCCCTACAAGAATTTGAACTTTTACTGAGGTCATGGGTCTTTCACTGAATTTGTGTGAAGCAATATTATTTTAGTTCTTTTAATTGTTAATGTTTATTTTTTTTATTTCATGTTAGTAAGAAACCAGACCAGAAGACTCTACATTGAACACACGGGGAAGACCTAGACCACATCAAGAATCTAATTTTGTACACTGCTCTGTTCATGAACTTAATCTGTCCCTGAACTCTGTCTGTGAAATGAATTGGTCATGAAGTAAACCAAATCCATTATACAAATACAATTTATCTGGTCTAGACTCTGAAACCTTTATTTTTACTTAGAATTCATGTAAATTATATTTAACATTAATTATGGAAAAATATAAAATAAATTAACATTAATTACTTCCTCTAGTATTTTAGACCTTTGTTATTACAGCCACCCCCTTAAATATAATGATAACATGACTTATGGTTACTCCCTTGCATTCAGAAAAACATATGTGAGTGGGTCAAAATATAATTAAAAACATGAAAATTTTTATGAACATGAAAGTTACAATCTCTTAAGATTTAATCAGTTTTCAGTAAATACAGACACATACGTTTGTTTAAATTTAAATCGATGAAGTAAAAAAGTTAGTATATTCCTGTGAAAGTGGAAAAAAACTATTTTTAGACTACCAAGATCCAAGAAAACAGAGACTGAATAAATACTTACGCTTCTATGTCATCTTCATCCTTTTCACTTTTGGGAGGAATTTTAATGGAATCTCCTTTTCCTATAACACTTACATCACACTTAAGATAGCCTTTTGGTCCTCCAGCAATATCATCAGGATCTGTCAACAGTGCCCACTTGTGATAAAATTGATGATCTTGGGTAGAAATCAGCCCAGCAAAAAAGACAGAAAAAACATGAAATAAAAAATTACATATAATAGTTTGTATTGTTTTGGCTCAATAGTAAATTCATGCTAATCAATGGTTCTGTTGATATATTTATCACAGTTATTTAAAATATATAATAATTAAGCCTTATTTACTGATAATTTACTACTTACTGAAACAGAATGGCTACCAATATTCAAATTACTATCTTGAATGTTTTCATTTAAGATATGTTTCTCTTGGTTACAAAATAAATCTAAATTTTTATTTAGCGGCAGAGGAATGGAAAACAGTAAAAATTCATTGAATCCACAAGATAATTTCATAATTTGTAGAAATGTTTGAGAAAATGACAGGATATAAAATATCAAAATGCAGGTACATTTAACTTGCCATGCTGATTGAACAATAAGCTCCAAAAATTTACAACAATTTTCAAGAAAATGGAGTTTAAGTGCACCAAATATATCAACATAATATGCATTATAAAAGATATAAGCCAACAGAGGAAAATGTGAATGTTCAAGAATAATTAATTAAGTCACATTATCCTACATTTAGTCTGCAAAAGGGCTTTATGATTGATGTAGCTCTAAGCTCCAGTTTCCTATATAGATTATTAAGTGCAGAATCACCAAAAGGAAATACTTGATGAATTGAACCCAACTGTGACAAATAATCACCTTTGAGGATGGAAGTAGAAAGAAATGGTTGTCTACATTCCTTGTGATGGGTCATGAAAGACGTGCAAAGGTGAACAATCACCAATCAAGTGTCACAGGCTAATCCTTGCCTGAATTATTCCTGTTAAGGCAAGCAGCAAAAGAGTAATGAAAAGTGAAAACAAGAGGAAAAATGTGATATAATTCCATAGAAAAAAAAACAGAAAAGTCTGTGCAATAGATAGAAAATAGCTGAAGTAATTAAGCATGCTCAGAAAATTTTAGGTGCAAAGAAAAGTTTCACCATACAATTCTTTAATTAATTTTTGCACTCAAAATAAACTTTCTTCCAAGTTAAGGACAGGATTCTAAAATTATTGGACAATTTATTCTTTGACCATTAGACTGGGTGTTCCACCTTAATTAGGATTAATTATATCTGGGTAATGATATTAAAACTGAAGTTTACTCCTGACATTATTTCTATCCTTTGAAATATGGATATTTAATACAAAAATGTTTGTCTAAGATCCTGAAATGTATCCTAAGGTCCATGCCTGAAAAACATTCTTTATCAAATTTCAAGATACTTCAAGTATTAAAAGTCTAAACATTTGTTGTGGACCACTATTTTTATTGTAATTAGCTCATTATGATATCTTCTTTCTTTTTTCCTACTATTGTTAAAAAATGGCAGGTTATGGGCATATAACTTGAACAGAAGTGTTTTTTTCTCAAGGATCCAAATGTATGTTTCACAAATCATTTATGTTGCAATAAAAATATATTGCATCTCATCTCAATACAATGTTTAGTAAAACAAAAAATGAAGTTTTGTATTTAAATTTAAGAGTAAAAGAAGTCAAACAAAATAAGCAGGACAAATACGATGAAGGCATTTGACAGTAATAAAACTTTTCATGAAGCTATTTACATACAAATAAATATGCTTTTATAGATAACAAAAAATACTAAATATAGTAAAATATAAAATTACAGAAGAAGTAATACAAACTAGAATTAAAATAAAAGGTATTATCTGTAATTTGATGTATAAGAAAGAAAAATGCAATGCAATTAATATTTACATAATTTTTAGAAGATGAATAAGGAATGAAAGTTATGCAAGAAACCTTGTGTTATGTATACGTTTCAACTTCTTTGATGCATTATGAAATAAAATAAAACACTGTAAATGGGCAATTGACATTATCAAGTTATAATAACTGCAGCCTAAGAAAATCAAATCTTTTATCAACAAAATAATTCATAAAAACGCATAAAAATATTATGTAACTAAAGAATGATTAAGACTAAGTTTTTTCATCAATTTCAGAAATTCCATATTCTCAATGTTCCTTTTATGATAGGATAGGATTCATGCATCATGTTATTATGTTCATAATCAGAGTTTCCACTTGGCTATGCTGAGTCTTTAGAATAATTTTTTTGAGCAGTCCTTGAATTTAAAAAATATCAAATAAAAACATATTTTTAATACATACTCCTATCTGAAATACTTATTTAAACTAAGCTTAGCAGATCTTTTTTCATTTATCTATTTCATATTTAATTATCATATTCAATTCGCATGAACATTCTTTATAATATTTCAGTGGGGTTCCCTGAGTCTCAAGATCCCTTCCATTCTGGGACTAAGGGTGATCTCCATGCCAGTACATAGAAATACAATACATTAAAGATTGCAGACAACAACAGTAAAAACAGTGAGGCAAAGTAAATTGCAAATAAGGGAGGAGCTATAAAAGATTCGAATCTAATCTCAAAAAAATTTTTTATTTTGTGAAGGAACAATAGCAAAACAAATATTATGCTGAAGGGTTTGGAATAGAACAAAGCATTCTGCATTTTTTTTGCAGATGGCTGCGTGGATATGTATGAAGAAGGTATGGTAGGGCATAGAATACGAATCTAGTGTTTTGTCAGGCAACTAAATCACATGGCCCAGTTTTTATCAGTCTCATGAGGAAGTCTTCCTGTTCATCTCAGAGTAAATACCCACCAATGTGGTAGGTCTAAAATTAGGATGGCAAATGATGAAAGTGGAGCCTACTTCACTATATTATGAATCCATTCATTCAGTTGAAATACTCATTCTACCTACTGACAAATGTTTTACACTATTTTGTAGGTGCAGGGTCATAAATTCAAGTTGTTATTGTCTTATGTCCTACCTCATGCAATTGAATAAAAACTGTTGTCTAATAATGGCTTCGATTTAAGCTGCCTAATGTTTACTGTCTTTAAATTAATTTAATAACTTTTAGTGGAAACATTTTAGTACTTGATTCTTCTGCCAACAACCCATAAAAAAGCTTGTGATTTGGAATGTTATGTTTAATGTTTAACATTTAACATAATATATGTTTATTAAATGCTTAACACTTTCATGCCAAACATCAGATATATCAGGTGTTCAAAATCAATCCCCCTAGTATGGATGAGTATTATTTTGGTAATATTTCCTTTATTTTATCGCACACATGTATACAGGGGTTGGATACCAGTTTTGGGATCCGGTGTGAAAGGGTTAAGATTTTGATTGGGCAAATCATGCCTTTTTTTTATTCCTTAGTTTCAAAAATGTCTTAGCTATGAATATTTTTGTTACAAAATATTTTTCATTTATAGAAAAAAATCAATAGACAATTTAAAAAATATATAAAAATATATTTGTTGCTTTTTCCATGTAAGTATGTACTCTTAAAATCGTTTTTTAAATATAATTTTTATAAATTGATTTTTTCTTGCAATATGAAATCCTTACACTTAGAATTATTAAAATAAATGAAAAATAGATATAACAATTGCTATTCATATCCTTTGGTTGGCATTCTTGGGCAATGGCGACTATAGCCAATAGCCAACCCTATAGTCACCATCGACCATGACCATCATCTATGATTTATCATTCATCATCTACACTTATAAGCATAGATGATACAGAGAAAGAAAATGAATACTACCCTCCTATGAACGTGCATACTTTTCATACATCCTGTTTTAAGTGACATCTGATTTACTCCATCTAAATGAATGAATCTTTGACTGAAGTATGCAGTTTAATTTAATTGAAACCACTTGATTTATTATGCAAATGCCCAGAAACAGCTTTCATTTTATTTGTGTATACTATTGATGTAGATGTATGATGACGACCTTATCTTACTATCAAAGACTATCTTTTAATTTACAGATGACTATAAATTAGAGAGTTAAAATCTCTTTAGTTAACATAGTATGACAGTAAAATCACACATAAGAAAAAATATATTTCAATTTTTTTCAGTCCTTATACTATTTTGATTTTAATTATGCTTATATTAAATGTTCTGGAAAATTTCATTATTAATGTCTCAGTATTATGTTTAGCTAATGAGAATTATCAGTTGCATAATTATTTTCTCAAAACTTATTTATGATAATTAAAGTAATCTATTTCAAATTTAGTGAATTGTTTAAATTGATTAAGCAGTACTGAATATAGTTAAGAATTTGTGTGTGCATATGACTGAGAATGAATAGCAAAACACACAATAGGTTTTCATCTTCTTGCACCCAAATATTGCAAATACTATTTCTTGATTCTCTAAAATTCTAATGTTGCTTTAGGGTTTCATTTAATGATAAAAGTGGGGGACAACTGCATTCTAAGAGATTGCAGAAGTTGTCAACCACTGTACCTGGTTGTGCCCAAACTGTTGCGACATCTAGTTTAAAGCTGCCCAACATTTTGTTGGACCTGAGAATGTTTCTTGACTGCAGAACCTAATTGAAATAGGAAACAAAGTATACAGAACCAGAAGAAATAAGAAAACTAGCAGAATGCAGAAAATTGAAAGTGCATATGCATCTCAGAGCCTGCATGAAAAACATTAAAAATGTCATGATCTGCTGAGGAAGAATATAAGTGTATGACAGAATATTAAAGCAATAGAGAAATATTAATTTCTCTGGTAGGAATCAAAAATATAAACTATCATGAAACTTAAACCACTGATATTTATAATGAAAACATTGAAAGTAATTAGGTATTGACAGTATAACTTCATCTGGCAGACCAAGACAGTGAGAGAATTGTCTTTATTAATACCGGGGGCATCATAGACCGTCTTCAGATCAATCTTGAAAGAGCCCACAATGGTTCCAGAGCGTAATAATTTTCTAGAATGCAACACCTATAAGAAATAAAGTCATTAAATCCAAGGACAGCTATTTATATAATTGTAAGTGTATATTATAGTTATGTTTTATTTAGCTCAACTCCATTTACATACTCTGATTTTGAAAATTCATCCCTACAAAAGTTAATATATTTACTTTTTGGTGGCTTTAAAGCTTTTCAAATTTTATACAGAGGACTAAATTTACCTTTCAAGAAAAAATTATGACAAGAAGAGAAAATTTTTAATTGCAATTATTTTCAGTGTTCTTCAAAGTTTTAGAAAATAAAATCCAATCTATTTAATGTCAGTTGAATTCGTAATGCAATTTAGAAGAATTTTGCTTAAGAGTAACAATGAGAAATTAATTCTTAAGTAGTTTTTTAATTAAAACATTGTATTCTAATTAAATATTAGTACCTGAATTAGAATAAAACACAAATTATATATTTATTAAAAAACATCAATTATTGTAATATTTTTGACATTTCATGAAAAACAATATTATATTGGCACCATGGAATTCACTATAATCAAGCTATGTTAAAATGTGAAATACAAAGATTTTAATATATACCCATGATATTCCATACTTCGAGTAACGAATTTCAACAGGGAACGGAATTCTCTATGCATGTGTGTAATAAATACACACATATATTTAATATAAATTTGCAGTTTATCTATGCTTGCCTTGGATTTTTTTCAGTTAAGAAAAAATATTTTTAATGAAAAATTAAAAAAAGTGTAATACCTAAAAATGAATAAGCTGTGAGCTTATTATGTAGCTCCCATTTACAAAATAATTAGAAAATTACAACTTGATCTCATGATCAGAGACATCCCTCCAATGGGGACAGAAGTTATGATTATGCAAACTTAGGACTAAAGATATATGAATTAATAACTCAAAAAAAAACTTTCATTTTGAGATCTTACCAGATTTCATGTGAAGTATTATAATATTTTATTTTCCTAATAGCAGGGATCACTACGTTGCAGGCTGTTATAAAAATTATTCTATGAACAAAGACTTAATATTAGGCAAAATTAACCAATATATAAAGGCTTTCTGATATAAAAATTTATCATAATAATGGCTGAATGGTCTTAAGTAGCTACAGTAAACATGTGTTGCCACACCAAAGTTATCTTGCAGTATAAGCTACCCTTCCACTAGTTTTTTTGTGTTTATGATTTCTGAACCATTATATTCCACTATTTAATTACGGATTAAGAAAAAAAAATTGTTTATGTTGAGAAGTAGCTCCTTCAACTTAAAAGGTAAACTAAGAAATCCTATGAAGTTCTGTTATAGACATAAAAATACTCAAGGGTTTCAAGGGCTGGAAAAACAAGCTGTATTCAAACTTTGGAGAAGTTTGATTTTCCTGAAGTAATTAGGCTATAATGGAAGCAATAACATACGAGGTGTGGCTGATTTTTTATAAGACAAACAGTGCAAGGTCAAAGTCAAGTGCCACATTGCCAAAAAGCCTGATGTCCCCCATCCACATTCTAGCTGGTGTGATGACCGTATACCGCCCAGTCTGGCTGTAGTCCTCATTTAAGTTGGATTGTGTACTCGCTGTGCGTCGAAAAAATGGTAGGAGTGTTAAGAGAGCAATGTGTTAACATGAAATTTTTAATGAAACTTAGAAAGTCTGCCACAGAAACTCATTCTTTGTTAAAGCAAGTGTATGTGGATGAATGTTTATCACACACACACAAACTGTTGAGTGGTATAAGGGGTTCAAAGAGAGATAAGAAGATATCAAAGATGATCCACATCCAGGATGTCCTATCACTTCAAAAACTGATGAGAACTTTGGAAAAGTTGGCAAAAATCAGGATTATCTATCTAATTGGGTACCTGAAGGACAAACTGTGAATAAGGAATATTATCTTGAGGTCCTAACTGCTCTCCATGAGTGAGTAAGGAGAAAATGACAGGAGTTGTGGAAAAAAAATCATGGATTCTTCATCAGGATAATGCACTGGCCCACACCACACTGATTGTAAAGTCGTTTTTAGCTAAGCATGGGATCACTGTGTTGGAACACCCACCCTATTCTTCAGATCTAGCCCCACATGACTTTTTTTGTTCCCAGAAGTGAAAGAAGCATTGAAAGGAAGAAGGTTTGAGACAGTTGAAGCTGTGAAAAAAGCTACGGAGACCATGATTTCAGAAAATGACTTAAAACACTATTTTGAACAGTGGAAAATTCATATGAAGTGGTGTAGGAATTGGGAAGGGGAATATATTGAAGGGGATAATGCGAAAGCTGCAAAGAATAAAAATTAGAAATGTTACAGCAAAAATCTGGTTACGTATTTTATAGCCACACCTCGTACATTCAAATGCACTAATTTAACCAAGACAGCATTTAGAGGACCATCAAAAGGACAATTCTCAGATCTTGAAAAAATATGCCTATGATTTTGGAATGGAAAAACAAAGAGAAGAATTTCCAACTTGTTGAGGAACTATAATGATGAACTTTTTTGAAGTTTCAAGGGAATTTAAGATCCCACACAGTGATTTAAAGCAAGTTTCACTTTGTATTTAATCTAGATTGAAGGATCTTGAAAAAAAATTGGCTTTGAAACAGTGAATTAACTTTCAGTTATGTAAATTCAATTGTCAGTGAGGTTACTTTGTGGAATCTTGACACTATCAAAATAAAACACTTTAGGTTTAATCCCACATATTACTTTTACCCTTGATAATGACCTGGAAAGGTTGAAACCAGTTGAGTTATGCATTACGTTTTTGTGGAATTAAACCTAGTGCATTTCATTTTGATAATTTCCATTCGGTTATATAATTTACTCACTAAAAAAACTGATAAAGATAAAAGTAAAATAAATGAACTCTATATGAGCGAATGTATCATTTCATTGGATAATACAATAGACCTAATGTATGAAGAGTTATATGGTGAGAGAATAAGAGTGTAATATTTTCTGGGCAAGCCTCTTTACTATGAAAAATTAACTTTTTAGTGCCAGCTTCCATCATCTGGTACATATATGTAAAAAAATCCTAGGGGTTTTTTGTGGAATTTGTTGGTTTCCAAATTTAATTTTATAAAATAAATATTAATATCAATTATTAATTTCATTTTTTATTTACACCCCAAACACTTACAGGGTATGTAAAATATTTTATTTATATTTTTTCTTGCTTAAACAATATAGAAAAAAAAATTATTTATTGAACCAAAAAATCAGCCTGATAGATTGACCCATGGTATTACGAGTATTTGCACATAGCCCTAGGACTAATAGATCAGCCTGCAGGTACTAAAAGGGTTAATTAAATATTAAGGATCACAGGCTTTGAAAGGGGGCACATGACGTAATAATTTCATTTTTATAAACCACCAGAAAAATATGAAGTGTTTGCATTATGTCCACTTTATCTTATTTGCACATCTTTTACCCCTTCCATAGATTCACATTTGAGAGTTCACACAATATTATTTTTCTTCATCATGGCTAATATTAATTTCATTTATCATAATAGTTATCAACATATTTCCTCTCAGTTCAAATTAAATTATTTGAATATAAGATATGCCAGCTATAATAGCTTTGTGGGTAATATGAAGATATGTATGTTCATATCAAAAAGAAGCATGACTTGAATTTTTCAACTATAATTTTTTTCAAAGAGTTTTTTAAAAATTTTAATTAAATTTTATGAACTATGGGTGATTAAATGGGGAATGATAACAAATTTGTTTGAATTGTTAAACTAATATCTTAAAAGACTAACAAAGTTGTATATGTGCCTTCTGGATAAGAAATCACTAATAAATAGATACATATATCACTTTATATTTAGTAATAATATTGCAGGACATTATGTTTAAATGCCATTAATTTAAAAGAAAGATCCATATGTATGTATGTGTATATATATATATATATATAAATTAAGTAAACAAAAAATACATAATATGATGAAGTTTATACTTACAGAAAGAGTAATAATTTTGTCAAACAGCATCACAGGAGGCATATGAAAATCAAAAACAAAATACTGAAAAAGAAAAATTAACCATTACATACATGTGAAATATATTTAATCCAAAGGGAAGATATATATGTGCATAGGTTTGTGTCTATAAGACAAAGTACTAATTGTGGTTTTGGCATTAATTTCTAAATTTAAAAAAGAACTTGCTGTAAATTACAGAGATATCTCTCCAGTTTTGGTACTGACAAACATTCCAACCACACCTCCTTCACAATGATAAGAAATGTTGATGAAAAGTATATATTGTATGGTATAACACCTGGAAAAACACAGGGTACACCTTACAAACCGTTTATAGTAACTTCATGAAATAGATTATTAATATGATATTATCTTTCATCATTAACTTCACAGAAATTATGTAAGATAAATTTGCTTTCTATTTGACCCAGAATTACATGTTCATAACTATGTATTATCATGTATTGGAGATATGTATCAAAGACTAATATGCAGTTCGTATGTACATCTAAATGCAATAAATACAATATTAGATCAATTTTTAAGATCAAACAATTTGTTTTGTCACAAGTGTTTCATTAAGGTCTTTCATTCTTTTGGATCTCATGACAGAAAGCTGTGCTCCAGCAGCTATTTTGAGAAAAATGGAACTAAAATTTAATTAATTTTTATTAAGCATTAATTTTCATAGAAAAAATCACGAGTCATTATTTTTATTCCTGATGATGAAAGTACAAGTCTTTAGGGCGACTATAATAAGAATAAGTGGTATTAGGATTAATTCACTTCTTTTCGGTGATAATTCTATTAGTATGTAGTTAACTATACTTTTTGACAAAAATGATGCTAAGACATAATATAAGAATTCTTTAAACAATAAAAAATAAAATTTAAGGTGGCCATGCAATATTTTTCTATAGTCCTTGTAGCCTTGTGGTTATAACTAAAAAATATCATGGGAAATGATTCAATTATGGGTGAAATAATTTTTTTTAGTCAAATAGTACACCTTGAGAAGCAAGCCTCGTGAATGGAAGTGATTGAGACCATACTTGAATTTTGAGTCTTTAACTAAAAAACAACTGGAACAAGAAAATTAAAATTTGCAGTTGCCACTTAAATTAGTCAAGAGATGATATGTATCACGTTTTGAAAAATTTGAGTTGGTAGGTGTCAAAATTTCATTTTTGTGGTTGAATTGAAATCAAATGACCCAGAAGAAGATCCTCATAGATGAGTTACATAAACATATTTCACTCATGATCCTCCATTATACTGCATAAACATACATAGCAGATATTCTTACCTCATTGTAGTAGGGACAATTGGTGCTCTCCTTTACACTTGTGTACTTTTTTTGGTCCCCTATCTGAACACACACTACTGGGTCCATATTGAGGCCAGCCAATTGCCGGGCCTCGATCACAGTCACACACACTTGGAAGTCCTGTGCCTTCAATGCTGGAGGCGTCAGCCCTGCCATTGGTTGGTTTTTATTTTGCCTGTTTTAAATCAGAGTGAAATGGAGATTACATGCTATGGAACTCCTGATTATTGAAAAGGAATGACTAGATATGTTTGCACACTGACATAGGTAAGGATGAAATATCAGCATATGTAAATAATGATCTCAAATGGATATGCAAAATAGATAATCTACTTAAAGGTAAGTGGCAGTTTGCTAAAATAGGATTTTTACAAGAAAATGCAATGTTTTAAATTTAGGAGCTTGAGATCAAAGAGTAAAATATAGAATCCTCAACGTAATGATTTTAATATAATGTGATTTGGCATGGTGTGGTGGTCTTCATAAATGAATTCAACTTGGTATTTGAGTAGTTTTGTAAAATTGATGTTGGAAAGTTATCATAACATAACATGTTGCAACACTAACAACTTTATTGTATGATAGAATTTCAAGACATCAACAATCAAATTATTGAAACTGGATTGGGTAAAAATTAACAAAAACCTAGGAATTGCACTACTCTGTATTAGGAGCCTTTGCTAGGGAAACAATCATCTCATCCAGGCAGGAAAAATATACTTCATAGTTTATATGCCCTTCTGCTAGTGCATGAAATGCTCTGCCATTGTTGATTGAAGGGTAATCTAATGGTTAATGTAGGTTTTTGATTATTCTTAGATTAGATTGGCCGAGTAACATCTAACTTTAATTCCTCTTCAAATCTGCATACTTCCCACCTCCTATTATTCTATCCAAAATCCATATTCTCTTCCTAACTCTCCCTCGTTTACCCAACATTCTACCCTCCATTACAACCTTCAACAACTCATTGCCTCTGAGTACCCCTCCTTTCCTGTATTTTTTTGATTAAACGCCTCCCTTCCCCTACCATTCTCAAAACGTCTTCATTCGTTTCTCTCTCAGTCCACCTCACCTTCTCTATTTGTCGCCAAACCCATATCTCAAAAGTTTCCAATCTATGCTCATCATCCTTCCTCATGGACCAGGTTTCTGATCCATATAATGCTATGCTCCATACGAGGATTTTCACTAATCTTTTCTTCAAATATTTATTTAGAGTGCCTCTCACTAACTCCTTCCCTTTTTGTCAAGGTCTCTTTGGCTAATGCAATTCTTCGTCTAATATCTATGCCACTACGTCCATTTTCCTCTGTGATACTTCCCACATAAGTGAACTTTTCTACCTGTTCTAATTTATCCCCTTCTAGCATGAAATTTAGCCTAGCCTTCTCCTCTAAAGTCTCATTAAGTGATATTACCAAAGTAAGCTTACAAAAGTACTTTCGTTTTCTTACTATTAATTTTCATCCCAAACTTCTGACACTATACTTGAATTAATATAACTTTTGTTCCTACCTTTGTCCTCGAATGGCAGGTGAGAGAGGTAAAGACCTCTGGCTCTCGTTGTCCGATGACAGTGAGGACTGACTCCCAGCCCTAGGCATCGTGGGTACCACAACAGAAGCAGCCGGTCCCTCCCCGGCGTATACTGAGGGAGTCCGGTGGGGTTGAGTGGGAATGCTGGACCTCGAAGGGGGGGGAGGCGGTGGAGGTTCTCCCG
>WURS02000015.1:2887059-2917146 GCA_011762765.2 Rhinocypha anisoptera | reverse complement strand
GACTTTTCTTCTTCCCTTTCACCCCTCCCCAACATCTCCTGCATCTTGTCCCTCTGAAGGTCACTCACCCAACAGAATTCCTGGCTAATCCTCCCTCCCCAACCAGCTTCCCGAAGTAATATTGTTGACATGCGATGTTTATATAAAAACTACTTTGCTACGAACTATGTTGCTACGAACAACGTTATTAAAAACCTCCAATTTTTTTGTCCCATGAACTTCGTAATAACGAGAGTCTACTGTATCACCCTAGGAATTATTACTTGTCACTCAATATGAAGCTATAGCTTTTTATATAGACCATGCTGCAGAAATAAATGCATTTTATCAGTATAGTTATACCATCATTATAGCTACAATCAATAAATGGAAGCAGCATTGAAAAGTGTATAACATGGAGATTTCATTTATAAAAATGAACAAGGTATGGTCCAAAATTAAGTTATCATTTTTGCACAACTTTCCAAACTTCCCTTGTATATAATATCCCCGACCAGGGAATAATATATACCAAGAAATAATTTATACAACTTCCTTGCCCTTTCTCTATTAGTAATGATATTTGTGGGCGGAAAGCATGGTTACCATGAGAAAATCATTGTGTTAAAAATGCTCTTACTTTCCTTTCTCTGTAGCAAGGAGTAGTAGTATTTTTGTTTATAGGGTGCCTCGATGGCAATGTTCATTTCGCACCTCTTCATATCATAGATAAAACCCATATAAAGAAACACAACGACCATGCCCTGGGTGGGACTCAAACTCACAACCTTTGGTTAGCTGGCAAGCACGCTACCCACCAGGCTAACCCGGTCTCCTCTATGTAGTAAGACTAATTTAACTTGTAATACAAAACTATATCTACAAATGTACTGTTCAAATTATTGTAAAATTTAGAACTACAACTAGATACTCTATTTTCAATACTAAATTGACTATGTACATTAGAAGTTAGCATTACCTGTTTAGCTTTCTCCACTATTGACTCCTGACTTCCTATGGTATTGTCATAAACAGCTGATATGGAATGTTGTCGTGTGTGTTGCCGTGACATAGGTAAAAGGTGCGAGCCTTTGGAAAGTTTTGGTGCTGCAGAGATCAGTCTTTTATCACCTAGACTAGAGGAAGAGTCACCTAGACTATAGAAAAGAGACGAGCCATGGACCCTTGACTGAGATGCACCAGCCACCGAAATTGGTGATGGTGCAGGGGTGGAAGTTGGAATTGATGAACTACCAGATGAAGTAACGGGCTCAGACACCACTGGAACGCCACCTGCACAACAGAAAAAAACAATTGTACTCCTCAATGTGATCCACCCATCTAAAATTTAATTCATGCATTAGCTAAATGTTGCAGTCAGACAAATGCCTCAATATGATCAAATGGACACATTAGAATGGAATATATGCCCATCATAGCAATAAATCATCATGAAAACCAAACCAAAATACAGAATGATGTAACAGCTAAAATGCAGGGGTAAAGTTTGTCATTCAGAGGAGAATCAGACACACACACACAATGCGAAGCTGGAATACTATCTTCAGTATAAATTATAAAAAATAATAAATTGCCAGCATAACATTCTCAAAAAGGCAGAAAAGGACTAACTTCTTCCAATACACAGCTTCTTGTACACAACCAGAAACTGAATACAACTGATGATGCATTAGATATTTTCAAAGATAAGATATAATATCAATGTATTATAAATTTAAGTGTACTAAATCACAGTCTAAACAATATTGCTTTGTTTACCAATTATCTATAAAATTGTATATTTTCAATACAACATGTATTCAAATAACTTGTTTTAAACCTAAATTTTCTAAATATTTTTACAAACTACCTGTTTTCGGTTAACAGTCAAGCTTCCCAAATACTTTCCTACCTTTACCTTGAAACTGTAAGAGAAATGTGGAACTGTGGAGTTAAAACTACCTCAACATTAATGATTTCATCGATCAAAAATTAATTATTATGAATAATAAAGATGAAGCTTGCTACATGAAAATAAAAATTTTAATCCTTCATTCATGAGAGCACATTCCTCCATTCCTTCCCTTAGATTATGGCATTAAATAAGGGCCACAAAATGTAAAAATATGTATATGAAGAAACCCTATCCAATACTGGAAGAGGAGTTTAAACGGGGGTCACAAAGTATAAAGTTTTTTCAGGTCTTACACTAGATCAAGTATTGTGCTGCCTGAGAAAACTTACATTAAGTTTTCACTATGAAAATAAATCCTGAAAGGTTTAACAGTTTATGAAATACATATTAAATGACTCTCACCCTTCTTTTCAGACTTGATAAGAACAATACTATTTCTTTCAGCAACTTTTAGTTAATTTGGATGAAATGTAATAAAATTGTTTAATCGATAGGTTCCTAAAATTCATGAAAATAAACTATAAACATATAATGACTACTAACACAAAAATAGAACATAGGGAACAGCATTGTTGTAAAAGTTTATAGCAGTGCCTCTTTAGCACTGCCACATTTAAGCTTTCATTCTTTGTAATGGTTAAGCCAGTTCAAATGACTTACTCTGCAGCTGCAAAAAACTTCAAATCTATCAATGGTGCAAATTCTAAGCTCCAATTAATAAAGAAATTACAATGTAATAGTAATGCAAAGTTTGTTATTAAATTATGATATCAAACCCCTAGCAAACATTGCCAGACCCACAGGTGAGATTTCAAAATTCGCAGTTATATAACATTTCGTCATCTATTAATGTAATGTGTAGTGGACCAAGAAATGCTTTAAAGGAAAACAATAAAATAACTGTAACTGAACATTACAGGGAACTAGTGATTATTTCCTTGGTGAACTGAATGGCACATCAATTGAACACCGAATCATAAAATTATAACTAACTAAGGCACACCCACCAGTGGTGCCAATTTCATGTACTAAAAACAATGGCTGTCAAGGTACTAGTTACTTAACAATTAAGCCAAGGGTTAGGCAATTTATTTTTAAACAGAATCAATAGTAAATTCATTACATATTCGGCACTGTTAAAATTTCAAGCAGCCTTAGCCACTGCAAGGTCATTCTCCAGAATTTAGCAAGTCACAGGTTAACCATTGTAAAAACTACTGAACATAAAACTATTCCATCATTCTGATGTTAAAAGATAATGCTAATACATGCAGCAATTCAGGTATAAATAAATATATATACACACACACACAAACTTGCATAATATGTTATTTAAATTTTCACTAACTATACAATTATTTTCACCTGCTTGGCATAGACAAAGTACAAACATTCTGTAAGGTCTCATTAAACATAAAGCAAAAAACATCAATATTACCTTATAAAAATAAACTGGGACATTAGTAAACTGATAAGCAAACATTAAAAACAAAAATATTTAAAAACACTCAGCTATATGCAACTCCTCAAAACCTGTACAAAAAACAACTGTTTAAGAATAGGCTCAAAAAATAACTATGAATAAAAATAACTTCCTTTAAATGAACACTGCAAACAAAACATCTGCACACATCAAAGGGGATAAGGGCCAAATCAAACATGTTTTCATAGAATTTCATGCAGGCAACAGCAATGCATGAGAGAGAAACCAAGTCAAAGGAGTACCTGGCACCAAAGGGAGGGCAGCAGTGGTGGTGGTGGTGGTGATAGTGGTGGTGGTATTGGCAGAGGTGACAAGACCTCCACCTGATGGGGTTGTGCCCACTGCCAAGTTGGGCAGTGTCAGTGGGGAGGGATTGGAGGAAGAAGCAGGAGGGGTGGTGCAGGAGGAAGGGGTAGCCCGGGAACCGAACACCATGCCGTGTCTACCGCCCGCAGGCCGGCCTGGAACCTGACCTAGAGTCAGTGACAATGGCATCAATGAGCAATGCACCATGGATAAGATTTAAAGTTATGTACCTTGAAGGAAGAATTAATTGACAAAATCCCTTTCTATAACTAAGAACAAAGTAATCCAAGGGATATAAAGACACTTCAAGAAAAATCTGATGACATATTCTAGAGGCCCATTGGTGTTATAAAATATGAACATTAAAAATTTTCGAGTGCCTACTACAAAACCAAATCCTCTATTAGGAAAACACCAAACTTCCAAGATCTTATCAATATTTGCATGGTGCAGACTGTCTGACAAAAGCACAATGGTAAAAGAAGATAATCTTGTGAATGTCGCTTTTCATTCATAAATCTACAATATACCCCACATAGCAATACCACTTATATATGACCTTTAAAATCCTAAGACTTCAAGAACATGATGAATGATGAGACTATTCAAAAATGTATCTATGATCCAATAAACCTAACAAATACTTTTATTGGCTATTATAATGCAGTTTTGTCAGGATGATTATTTTTAAGGTGTCCTCGGTCATATTCTGTAACTTTCAAGTAATCCCCAAAAGCAGGGTAAAATTTTCCACAACTCATGAGAGGATTGAACACACCCAAAACCACATGGATGAAAGGTCTAAACAGCTGAAAAGTAGATAAGTTTCTGCTGCTGATGATCAACAATTATGGAGTTCATTTTGAGAATGAGTCAACCACAGACTTTACAAATAATGTCCAAAACTAATCACTAATAGTATTATGAAGTGCTAAAACACTTCATAGAAATACAAAGAAGAATATGTTAGAACTCTGAAGAAAAAAATCATTCTTTTCATTTTGGATATTAAAAATTTTGTAAATAGAGCATTTTCCAACTAAAACTACTTAAAAAACAAGATTTCAACATGATATATCATCAAACCTGGGAGAAAAGGAGGGTTCGGGTTGATGTTTGTGTAGATTAGGGTTTAACAGGCTAGGGAGGGAGATGGGAGAGTATGAGGTTAGGGGAAAACAGTAGGAGCAGGGAGGGTAGTAAAATGAGTTCACAAATTTTTTAAGAGGTAGCATAACATATGGCAGGGATTTCAAAAAATTTCCATCCCAGGGTGGAGTTGCATCTAAGAATGGCCTTTACATACCAGAGAAAAAATGAAGTGAGTGTACATAAGGTCAATTTCCTAGACTTATCCTTGGGTTTTTACCATCTCTTCTGCAAGACAAGTTTTCCATGGATCCCTGCAGAGGCAAAATAGTGGGCCGATGCCCATTCCATGATACCACTGCACCCTTTGACAGAAGATATTAACAGACTTTCCTTCAATTTGTTTTCTGCTCTGTTCCATTGAAATGCTTTTTTACAAAACCTTTTTTGAGAGAGGTTTATTGTTTGCTAGTTTCAATACAGTAAAAATATTCAAGATTGTGCTAAATATGGGTACAAATTGCACTAATGCAACTGCAATTACTATATTTTCCAAATTTTCACATAATAACTCAAAATGTTCTGCCTAATTGATCTTATAAGTATATCTTTTGGTTTTGACAGTGATTAGCATTATAAAACATTGAAAAAGTTTACTAATTTTTAGGAAAATATTGATTCATCACTAAGTTGACATTTTAGAGCAGAAATCATCTTAGTTTTTCTAAATTTCCTGATCAATGAATCTAAATAATACTTAAAGGATTTTTCCATAAAACCTGATATTCCTCCTTCAATGCAAGAACTGTCCTCAAGACTAAGCAAGCATACCAGTAACATATCAGCTTCCATTTTGATATTAAGACTGGGTTAAGTGGGCAGTAAGGATTTACTAAGTTTCAGGAAAGTACAGGTTTCTGTGTTTCATCAGACCTTTGTCCCTAAAACTTACCATTTTTTATTTTAATAATGTTCTTAATAAGTCATGCTTTATTTTATTGTTCTCCAATGCTACTACCATGATATTATATATCCACATCATGGCATTAGATGCTATATGCTTGACTAAAGCAAATGATGTCAAGTACTCGAACAGCTTTCTCCAAACCCATACAAAAGTGATAACCACAATATTGTAGGTTGTCTTTACGAATGCCATTACTCACTGCAATTCATTTCGTCCAAAGACAAACCGCTATCACATGATGAAATGCTATTGAGCGTCATAAAAACACTATCAGTGTGTTCCATTGAGACATTAATCAAGATTTAAATAATTTAGCATTGCTTATGAGCCTTATCACATGATTCATATGTTAAATCCAGTTGTCATTTAAAAGCAAATATGTCCACAGAAGGGTTTAGTTTAGGGTCATTTACATCATAAATTGGGTCCAAAAATGTCTGAAAGGCATCCATAAAATACATTACTATTGGGGGATAAGAGATTGCATAGTCAATGAGTTACACTATAAAGCTGCATGAATGTTAATTTTAAACTAACTCAAATAAGACCAAAAAGCAATAAAAAATCAACAATCACCCTATACACAAGTCATGGCTACTCCAACACATTTGATTTTAATAATAAAGATAATTCTAAAAGCTTGATATTAATCAAAGAAAACATTGTAAATTAAGGTCTCTATGTTGAAAGTAGAAAAAGAAACGCAAGAATATTTGAAGTCTCAACAACAAAAGAGCATTTATATTAACCATAAAGAACTGCAAACCATAGAAAAAAAGATCCTGAAGATGAAAAAAGAAACATTAAAAAATGGTAGTTTCATGAATGCTAGCCTCTGGCATTTTTTGGACTACAAACGCTATGAAAAAACAGGCTGTACGAGAATTTTTGAGTGACTCTGTTCAGAAACAGTGACCTCAGAAACACAACTCTATTTGTGAATCAAAACATGACTTAAGGAATCTACATTACAATATGGCCCATTTTATTTCAGGTAAGCAGTAAGTAGTGAAATATAACAGGTGCGTATATTTACTTTAATAAGGCTAAAACCTCAGCCTAATAGGTTACAATGAGTGTAGTAATCAGAAATTGAAATGAGAACAGATGGAAAGAGTAGTTACAGTTGTTTCCACAATATTTTTTTAAAGTCACATTAATGTGCTTCATGGGGGTACTTGGTTTAATTTAATCCAGTGCTTACATTGGAAAAATGTGGTAGCCCAGTGACTGACTTTAAAACACTAACAGAAGCACACTACATGATGCCCAAAGACAACCTTTGCTAAGCACAAGCTACAATGGTTTATGGATATTGAATCTTTGTGAAAAACTTTGTGAATACAGCAGAGAGAAAGAAACTGGACCTATTAGTCTGATGTGGCTTTCCCAAACCATACATTTAAGTATGCCTCTATCACATGATTTAGTACTCCATTATAAAAAATTGGGTTGATAATTGTGATATGGGAATAGGTAGGGTAGTATTCTGCTGCCATCTATCAACATTTCCCTGCAATAGTTTAGCTGAGAGTACTACCAGAGAATACATTTAGCACCTGAATAAGAAAATAACGGCCAGAGCAAAAGGTCTATGGGTTTTTTTCTTTTCAAATTTCCTAAGCAAAATAATAAGAAAAATATCAACTGACTTGGATTCTTGGTGTAAGCCAAATTATTTTTAAGAGGATGCTAGAAACTCAGCAATTAGTATAATTGCTTTTTCACAGCATGTGTGAAAGATAATCCTTGTCAAAGAGATCTTCAAAAAATTTACTTGATAGAATTTAATAAACAATGTAAATATTTTTGGATAAGTTAAGCAAGCCATTCAATACATATTCCATATAGACAATAGCCCTGAAAGAGGTGATTAAATATCTAACTAAATTTACTTTTATATATTTATTAAGTGTCAAGAAGTTCTAGGAAAAGAGTACTTGGAAAGGTTATGACAGCTATTCAAAATTTTATTAAATATTTCACCAAACAATGAATGGTAATAGAAAGCTTCATTATAATAATATTTTCCATAAAACTTAAGAATAATTAAACGTCCCCAATATTTTGAAAAACAGTATACTTAATACGCAGTGAAAATTCTACATGTCCAATATGGCCAATGCTAGAGATGTTACTACCATAGCTACATAGAAATGGCAAATCCATCAATTACGTACCTTGTTGACTTAGTTGAGCAACAGCTGAAGGTAAAGAAGTAGAAACTGCCACGGGGGTGCCCCCTGCACTCGCAATTTTGATCTCGGGGGTTGGAATGTCCTCATCAGAATCTAACGGATTATTCTTAAGATAATTAATTAATCGTGGAGATGGTCTTTTCCTCCAAAATGGGTAGTCCACTAAAAAACCACCACTCTCATAAAAACAAAGCTCTGACACATCTTCAGCATAGCTTCCTTTATTTTGTTTGACGGTTGAAAGTTTATAATCACAGACTTTTCTACGTTTGATTGCGATTTCTTCGCTAACGGGAGGCTGCTCCTCCAGTCTTGCCCTCTTTTTGGAAGGTGAAGCGGCTTGAACGAGTGCCTGATCAGAACACTGTGATGTCTGAGATACTGCAGCACCCACGCCCGGGGGCTGCTCACCCGGGAGGGCGGCAGCCGAGGCGGGGTTCAGGCGTGGACGATGGCGATGCAACAGAAGGGGTGAACTACCCGGTCGCCTCAAAGCCGGAGGTGAGTTTATATGAGAAGCGGATTGTCCACCATTTGGTTTGGTAATCCCCACTTGCGCTGTATTTACACCGTCCACTCCCGTTATCTTAGTTGTAACTGACAACCCCGCCGGTGAGGTCCTAGAGTTATCTTCACTGGAAGCCCCATCATTTCCTGATACCAATGATGATGGTAAGTTATCTATTGACGGATTTTCGGTAGATCTTCTCTCGCCAGTAGTCCCACGAGTCCTTACAGGAGGTACCCCTATCACACCTACACGAGGGGGTGTAATGTTTAATATTCGAGCTACACCGCTTTGCTGGAGCGCGGCCGATGAACCTATGGATGGTATAACCTGAAAAAAAAAATCGTAATAACTACGAGTTTCAAAAAGTTAATCACACAAGGTAGCCGATCTCTTTCACGTACCTGTGGCAAACCTTGTAAATTAACTTGGGAAGTGATCACTATCTGCTGTCCCGCTGTAGTAGTTAAAACATTTACATTCTGGGTACCCGATGTCAACACCTGCTGCAGCCGTACTTGGCCAGCAGCCACTGGCGCCACACTCACGGCCTGTGGCTGCTGCTGAGTCTGCTGCTTTGCTGGTGTCGGAGGGTCACTCATATTCTTTTCTGAAAGCAAAGTGAAGCAAACCAATTAATCCTCCAAAAAATTTAAGTCAAACATGGTGCTTGTCAAAGTCGAATTAAAACTAGCAACATATTAAAATTGACACCTAAACAAGCAAACTTGTTAAGCGGTATACGGTGGCCGGGAAGTTAAAAAAAAGATGCACAAATGACATGTGCATTGCTGTACGTCAAAAACTAATCACGAAGTCTCACTTTATAACTAGTTAACTAATCAACCAAGCACAAATACATAAACCTATCGTTAGTCGGCGCGTTCAATGAAATAATGGACAAATATTAATTCCCACGTTATTACGCAAAAAAGAAATTAATTATCCAATTTTTATTGAATTATAAGTTAAACCCATTAATTTCCAGAGCGATCCAGCGTGTTTAAAAATTCATGCTAACTCGGCTCGTCGAATCATGAAAATTGTTAGCACAGTACCCGCCATGTTTGTCAGCGTTACAATCTCACAAGCTAGTTTGTATCGACAAGTTTCTAACGCAAGAAAACCCATCGAGTAAGTTAAAGCATTAAAAAATATACCAAATTTAGTTTACAAAGAAGTCACATATATAATATAACAATCTTTCGATTAACTACCAACAATACCCACTACATCTCTAATAATTCCTCAAGGCCACTACCTTCTTCCTAACATGGCGCCGATTCGGTGATCCTGTCGTTTTCTCCCAGTCCCAGCCGCAGCCCCGCAACGAAACAAGTTGGCATGACTACCACCTGCGGCGCTGTTTTGTGAGGGAAAAATGGAGGTGAAACGGGCGGCAGTTTGAGGAATTTGATAGTCATTCTTTGCAAATCCCTGATGCAAATATCCCTTTTAGAGCAAATTCATATCCTCAAGCAATACTTGAAACTTATGTAGTCGTTTACTGACTTCAAATAATTGCTTCGGGATGGCAAGACTAAGCACACGGGTTTGTTCCTTGTTTACTGAGAACGCAATCACAAATTTGCGAACAAGAAAGATATTTACATTCGTTGATTTTCTTCGGGAGGATCCAGAAAAACTTGTGAAAATATGTCTGTTGCCCTACCCGGTATAAAAACAAAAGTATCTGAACTAAAAGATCAGTCGGAAGTGTAATGACAGCATGTTTGACAATCTTCTATTAATTCGTTTTTAGGAAATAATGATAATACGAAGAAATATAATTTCACATTACTCAGCCTTTCCAAAATCTGGCTTGGATGCATACCACGAGTTACTTGTCCATTCTGCGCTGATACCATTCGGAGTTTCAAGGTTTGTAACTTGCTGTAATGGTAATGTAAATTTATTCAGAAAGCCGAACGCATTGCTAGTTTTTGTTAAGGGTTGTTTTACTAGAAGTGCTATCACTTTTTTCTACGTAAATGGAATTAAAGTCTGTAAGGTCATAATCAACAACCTTATTCCATTGCACGTGTTGACTCATATTGTTTATATATATATTTGCTTCTTTACGTTCAGTGGTTATTATATCAGGTCTCATAGAATTAATTTCCATATATATATATATATATATTCTTATTTTTATTCGTACATATATTCCAATTTATCGAAATGCACTTGACCCATTATCAGTGTATAGGTATGACCGGGCCCAACTATCAACTGTCTAATATGTTCCATTTTTTCATATACTCCAGTCTGGATAATATTCTTGATGGTGGTCTCTTAACGGGAACTTTGACAGAACTTTATGGCATGCCTTCTAGCGGAAAAACTCAACTTTGTTTTGCAATTACTGCTAATGTCATTCTCAATTTAAAGCAACAAGTGCATTACATAGACGCCAAAGGCGGGTTTTCTGGAAAGCGCTTGAGATGCATGTTAGAGAACTCTGGCTATTCTGTTGAGGTAAATTGTGTTTAAAGACTATACACGTTCTAATTTGAAATACTAGGAATTTATCATTTGTATAAATAAACATTCATTGCAGGTAGTGGAAAGAGCACTAAAAAATATAACGGTAACATCAGTGAAATCTGTCAATGAACTCCTATCGTTATTGTATCACCTGAAGGAGAGTTTAAATCAGGATAACGCAGATGGCATATACACAAGGTTGATTATCCTTGACTCACTTCCAGCTCTTTTTTACCAGTTTATCGGAGAAGTGTCGAATCAAGGTAAATGTTTACAACAACATAAAGAGTAATCACATACAGTATAAAATTTAATTTCATCTTGTATCTATTTCAGGCATAGGTTATATGAACAGTCTAGCATCAATCCTCAGATTCATTGCAGTTGAAAACAGAATTGCATTCCTATTAGTAAATCTCGCCAACCGAGGGTTGGAACTAGAGGAAGGACTCACGGACAACACCCAAAAAACTGTACCAAATAGTTTTACATATTCTGCTGTATTGAAGCCAGCCCTAGGTAATTATTGGTTCCACGTACCAAATCTTAGGCTACTCGTTCAAAAAAACCTCACTACAAGTGAGTTTGAAGTAGTTGTGACTAGAAGCAGCCATATTCAAATAGGTAAGATTTGCAAATTCCATATTTGCGAAGGCAAAATTAATTAACACAAACTATTTCCACGAACCAATCTATTTCTATAAATATATACAAGCAGACACATCCTGGCTCCCAACGAAATTGAACACACCGTTAACCCCTCTTTGAGTGAGAGCCAAAGTAGATTCGCGGTATAATGTATGTTATACTGCCTTGTAAAGTAAAAAAACTAATATCCTAATGGAGGAACACTTCCCTGTCACTGACCATATACAAGTAGGTAACATGCGAACTATTCTTAACACATTGTCTTGAATCTAGCAGCATAATAACTCACCCTCCTCAAATGTGAGGTCGTGGGCAGAGTATTTTCTAGATGCATTAGTGTTGCCTTTGATCACCACATGGTCCAAACTTTGTCATAGCTCATATCAACATGCACTTTAACAGTAACCCCAGTTGTATTCGCTAATGCCAATGGCTAATGCTGCGTTTCGGATCAATGACAGCTAGCCTGGAAGTTATCGTTATTCTGTTGTTTCTTAATAAATATCCAAACATGGCGTCTTTGGTCGCAGATTATAGGTCTGACTCTAGCTCTGAGAGCGAATCTGATTCAGATAGTGTCGATGAAGCGTAAGTTCAAATTTGATTGCATATTGATGGTTCGATATGGATTTTTAACGGTTTAAAATTTTTCACTTTCAAGTTGCTTTTACGTTTTAGATCTGAAGGAAGTAATACAAACCTTTCTGCGGCAAAACTTCCTCATCCAGAATTCGGTTCTTCTGGTGTGAATGTAGCTAAAAACTCAGTGTTTTCTAATCCATTTGTCGAAGCGGAAAGAGCGAAAAAGGCAATTTTAGAGAAGCATGTTAAAATGACACCCACCAAAGATGAAACCACTATGATAAACGGAAAAAGAATTTGTTGGAATTACAGAAAGGGTCGTTGCAGGTTTGGCCACAATTGCAAATTCGCCCACGATTCGGACCTTCATCTGTCGAACCAGCAGGGCAATGATCAACTGCACGAACCTGGGATAGCTTTACATAACATCAATTCAGTAAATCCTGTAGTACCCGCCGTAGACGTAGAACTCGACATGGGTTATACAGGCGACTGCGATGATAACCACCCGCCAAATAGAAAGAAAAGGCCTGGCTTGAGTGAGAAACTTGTACCAGGGAGAAAGGTCATGAAAATATATAACCAAAATAAAGCGAAGGAAGTGCCTTGGGTTATTGTGTCAAAAGGGACGTCTTAATGCCCTAACCAAGAAAGACTGAAACTGTATATATTTATTATCCAGCCATTTTATTTGAGTTCCGCCTGTTTTTGCATGAATTTTGTACAACCCCGTCTTATACAAATCACTTCCAAGTCTCCCAAACCAGATTTATGTAAAGTGCATTTATTAATGGCATAATTAGCTCAATGTGTGGATGTTATCAGGATTTTTGTTAACAGTGAGTAGAATGCCAATAATGACTAATGACAACGAAATTGTATCAATTAGCACTTGTATTGTTACAAATTTGATGTCATGTTGAAGACAACGTTCATATTTGTATCTAATATTTAAATGGTTTTGACTATCGTTATGCATTTAATAATATTGTGCCAAAAGGCGCTCAAACTTTGTAATTTTCTTGTATAACCTTTGAAGTAGCTTATCAATAATGTTTATAATATGCTCTTGACTGTTTATGTGACGTTATTTTATTGTAAAGGTCAAATAAAGCAAAATCAAACTTGAGAAATGTATAAGATTTTTATCTCACCTGTTATAAATAACTTTACATTAAGTACAGTCAAAATAAAGTACTGGTAAGCTGTTATTGGGAAGTTCGTCGTTTATCTCTCGTATGGGTTGACAACACAGGTAACTAAACACCTTTTTTCACTACCAGGTACCCATGTCTATTGTAACATAGCTTCAATAGCATTTGTGTATACACATGATTCCAATGGAAAAATATGGACAGGTAGATTTGAACATTCAATTACACTAATGTTAAAAATACTAACAAGATCATTACATAATTCATGTATTTAAAGAAAATTGCAAATCTATTTGGAGCAAATACAAAACTTATGGCATCAAGTTGTAAGGTGGGTGGTAAAATAATACTGCAGGTAATGACTAAATGAATTTAGTAGATTGCAACTTTATGCAGGTGGTGCAATGGTATGCATTTCCGTATTTCAAAGCTCATTTTAAAAAAAAAACTTCAGATGAATACAGTCAATCTAGCATTTTGCAAAATACATATCTAATAATCACTTAACATTTTATATCTTCAAAATATTTTCTTTTGCATTTAAAATGACACAAAGCACCATCCCTTGCATGTGTATTACCATAATTTTACACATTTTAAACTAATGATTTCTTGTGGTTGGAGTCATTTAATTGTAGTTGAAAAGGTGGTTCAACAGCTAACTCTATGTCTTCCCAGTGAAAGACATTTTAGAGATGTGTGTTTAGTTAAAAAGTCTTTGAAAAATCATTTAAGTTTCAACAGCAACCGTTTCCTTAATTGCAAAATATACTGTAAAGAATACACTCTTACAGATATATCTTAAAATCAATATATGCAGTTGAATAAAAATCGTCTATTTTCAGAGACCATTGGCAATGGATTCACCATTAGACCTTGCATTCTGTAGTTCTGCTCCATTAGCTTCATCATCAGCTGCTGCTGAAATGAAAACAAAAGAGATTAATTTTTTTATCATGTTAATTAATAGTTTTTTTAACTTTGAATAAATGTAACTTTCTAAGGAACAGTTGCTCTAAACTACCCACAGAGTTAATGCTATGACTGCAAAATTAAGTTTTGTTAAAACCAGTTTCAGGTGAGTACTTAGTGTGGCTGGATACTTATTGCATTACTTGTAATAAATACAGAAATATGGTTTCTATAAGCTAATAATTCAAAATTCTGGAAATTTGGTTCACAACTTTTTCTAAAAGTTGTGGCTATCAATGGGAAATATTCATTGTGTAACATTTTATATTTCTTTTTCATGGATTCACACAATGGAGTATGCAATCTAGCCGTGCCTCCAATTTACATAATTCATGACATTGGCAGTGACAGTTGAAACAATCACATGAATACCGTAGCATATTATATTGAAGGAGAACCTGTTTTTCTACTTTCTTTTCTCAATTTTAAGACTTAATTTGACTTCCAAATTGTTATACACATTGTACATAGTTATCTTTTACCCCTGCATTTTATTAATGCGTACAAGTAAAGAAAAAGTGCATTCTTTTTTAATATAAAATATGTGTATCTTGTCTGCTTCTGTCCAGTAAAAATATTTTTTACAGAGTATTGTATGTATTCAATATAAGTAAATATAAGCGTGGAACCACAGTTATGGGTTCAAAAATCTTCAATAAAGCTTATGTATTTTTTCAATTGCTGAAAGCAAGGTGAAACTTTCAGAAGAGAATGGCAGCATCTACCAAAAGATGGCTACATGTCAAGGGAATGGTCACTTAAAATTATTGATATAGTATCACAGATATTAGCTATAGTGTATTGTTACAGCATATTTTGCACACTACAGTGTCAACCAATCACTGCTGTGACAAAGTGTGTTTATCAAAGGTATTTCAATGAGACTAGAGCATGCACTCATAATGATTGTAGAGAATTAGAATTTATTAATAAAAACTTTATGGACAGCTAATGCATTGCTACATCTTGTTGACAGCATAACTTGGTAAATTTCAGGGCAGAATTAGAAGCATTAGTGGATTGAAAGACTGATTTTTCTACAATAAGACCCAAAGTTATAAAAGATTGAACCAATAACTTTTCTGTCAAACTGAAGATGGCCTAAACAACCTCAAATTAAAAACTTAAATTGAGAATTCAATATGAATAAATTTTACAATAATATAACATTCTATGGAGTTTTCAAAGCATATGACTTACAGTATAATAATAGGAAAGTATTCATTTAATGGTCTGACAAGAAATATTTTCTAAAAGAAAACTAATTAGGAATTAACTCAAACCTGGTGTAAAAATAATCTTCTTGATTAAAATATTGAAAAGTATAACCTGTTTTACTTTAGTAATTAAAAATAAAGCAAACTAGTCTCTATTGAAATTTAAGAGAAGAAAATTTCACAGATATAAAGTTCCAAGATTTTGGGATCCAATTTTAATTTTCAAATCTCTTAGGATATACATATTAACACTTCGGCAAGAAAGTTAAGGTCTGCCTGCTTTCCCATTCTGCTTTTATCCAACCGTTTCACAAAATTTTCTGATATAGAGAATTCTATTTTCACTAAGCCTATAGTATTATTTGTGGTTCATCTAATAGTGGCCAACTTGTGGGGCTAAAAAGCCCATTTAGCTCTTAACATTCACTAATAATGATACTCCTTGTCGTTCTCTGCTTAAAAAACTGGATTTGATTCTGGTACCTGGTGTTTACACTTTTCATGTTCTTGTTCACACAAAAGAAATCTCCAATTAAGTGAACACAAAGAATGTGGTTGCAGGACTTAAATATATGGGCCTCCTACTCTATAACAAACTCTCTGCTAAGCTCAAGGTTCACGGTAGTGTGACTGCTTTTAAAAACAATTTGTTCAGGTAATTAAATGTTAATTGCCTTATTCTGTTGCTGATTTTTAATAATTCCAGATATACTGTAGAAGTCCCCTATAACAAGAGCTGATATATGAAAAATCTCTCATTATAATGCACACTCATTATAGTTGACGGTCATTTAAATTCGCCTCTTTCAGCATTAATAACGGCACCAAAAGTAGGCGAAAATGAGCCATGAAGTAGTTGTATCAATCCATCCGGAAATGCATTGAAAATAAATCGTTTCATTAAAAAGATTTTAAAATATCGTCACCAAAAATCATGCACTCGTAACTAATGTACGTCACGCATCAGTATTATCTTTGGCTAAGTTTCATGAAGAATCTTAGATAGGTATGGCCTGCGGTTAACAATTACGGTTCCATAAATAAGAGGAGGGTCGATACAGGTCCTGCTAAGGTCAACACAGGCAAATGGGCTTTTCCTGTGTTGTCTATAAGTCATGCTCACAGCTCCATATGTTTTTTTATTTCGATTGATCGGCTATAAGGACGAAATAGCACCAGGAAATGACAGACTGGCCCACAGATTCCAAGATAAGTTGTTCAGTCATTCCCCAGGAAAGTCTGTGGCATCAAACCACAAACTCTCCTATCGTAAAATCACCACAGTCTCTCGTACAGTCTTCATTACAATGTAGATTTGCGAGGCATGACAATGTAATGAATGTTTGATTCCTGTGATTTATGCAACCCGAACACCAACTATGGAAAAATCTACTCTCTATAGCGATAGTGCAGGTATGAACACTCGTAATAACCGGCTTTTAACACGTGGAACAACCAAAGGAAAACGATCACTTGCTATAGTGACACTCTTGTTATAAGCCATACTCGATATAGTGGACTTCTACTGTATATAATCTGAATTGCAGTGTACAAGGAACTTAGAAAACTGTGTGAATGATAGGCACATCCTAGTGAATATCTGAGAAAAAAGTGATGATAAAGTTGATAATGATTACATCCACTAACCAGTTGCTGTTCCAACACGAGCCAGCGATGCAGACATGGTCTGTGAATCTTTCCCCACAAGACCAGGTGATGTGACAACAGAAGCAGTTCCCTGCATCAGAGGCTGAACCACCTGAGATGATGATGTCAAAAGGATGTGACGCCCAGTTGGTGTCTGTACTAACTGTGCATAACCTGAAGGCATTGCAATTCTCTGTTGAACAGCAGTTAGTGCTTGTGATCCACCCTCCAACTTCATTTTAACCAACTGAGGGGCTTGGACACCAGATGATGGCTGCAGTTGGTGTGATGAAGTTTGCTGGTTAGGTCCGACTGCTGTATTTACAGGAACGGCTAAATATATAAGAGAAAAAAAAGGATATTGAATAATACAACAGATATTAGCTTTATTAAGGCAACCACACTTTCACAATAATGCTGACATCCCAGGGATTTTGAGAAAAGTGTCACATCAATAATTACTTTTATATGTCTCATCAGGTCTGTTAAATATAGATCAATTTCTCATTCACAAACTTGTACTGAAATTTAATTTTGCCACATCATTAGCTCTATATGTAATGAATTTGTCGGTCGTTTCAATGATTTTAAAAGAGTAATCCATCAGCAGGGGCCATTGTGAAATATGATCACCGCTTATGATGAAAAATACTCCCCACTTGTTCACAATGGTAAAATAGAAAAAGTGACATGGGGCTAAGTCCAGACCATAGTGAGACTGAGTAACATACTTCAAACTTAAATGGTTTGTAAGATACCCAGCAACAACATTTACAATGTGTAGCCATTCATTATTGTAGTGCAGCATCCAGCCTGTTGCTTTGAAACATTGACTTCTACAAATGATAAGGCAATGGATAGCATTTAGCATACCCCTATATACTCAATTTAGTTGTGTGGGTTAGTACAACATGCTGATATCCCATTCTGTAAATACCAATACCACCATAATTTTCTCAGCAGAAGCAACCTGCAACTTTTTTGGTGATGGTGATGACAGGGACTATCACATAGAGTTTTGCCACTTGTTTCAGGATCAAAATGTTTGCCTTTATTTAAAATTACATAAGGAGAGACTGACAGTTCTGTTGTGTTAGTGTGGATCTGACAAGCTGACGCTGCTTGGGATAATAAAATCAAGTGTTAGAATATTTGACTTGTCAGTATGCCACTAACCCTGTAGAATGGATAGCAATAACTATTTTTGAAACCCTTGTGTGTGGTTTAGATGCCAAACTGGGAGAATAAAATAGAAAAATTTTGCATTTTGTTGACCACTGCAGCACATTCCACCCATACCAATTACTTAAGAAACATTTGAGTAGAATTCTTCCCAGGAAATAGTCACCTTCAGCCCCTTGACCAGGGAATTGTTAAAAAATATATAGAAATTCTTTCTTTAGAAATATATTTATTTCTAGAGAAAGGTTAAATGACTAAGCTCAAAATTTTTATCAATCAATCAAAGTGACATCGTTTTGATGAAATTACATCTCTGGATAGCTATGAAAAACACCTAGTTACTTTGTGTGATCTGGCAATTTGGCGACCTTTTTGTTATATTTTATGAGTGAAAAGAGTAAAGGAAAGGAGAAATAAGAGAACTTTGGAAAATAATTGTAATAATGATAACTTTTTACCTCCAATTCTAATTACTTGAATTGCTAAATTTACTTCCCTGGTTACTATGTTCATTTTTTGTGCCCCATTGATAAACACTTAACCCAGTTCTGCAGTATGCCATGTTCAATTTTTGTAACCAATAAGTTGTCAACCAATGAAATTTTCAACATTTCTGATAAATGTTCACAATGTTATTCAATGATCTTTTCTCACAATGGCAGAAGTGGTGTTAATGTTTACTAGCTTTAAAGCCTGTTTACTAGCTCTCAGAAAACATCATCTTTAATATCTCCTCTCTTTAAACAATTTAAACCATCTTCCAGCTATGCTATAAGAAAGAACAGATACTCCATAAGTCTCTTGTAGCATTATATAAGCCTCAGCTCACAATTTCGAGGCAAAATTTAAGTTCAGCATAAAGCTTATCACAAGTTACCTCTATCTCTTTGTCATGGGCAAACTAAACACGTTAAAAATTGCAACGGATGCTGCTAGGAATCCTGGAATACCTCACTTCAGTGGTCACCTCATCAATTGGCCAAAACTTTTTTGTCCCATCTGTGGCCATTTTAAACAGCACTCTATATGCACAATTTATCATTAAATTTGAAAGATTACCTTTCAAACCACCACCATTATGCTGTACAAGATGAACCGAGTATCCATGGATTTGGGATCCTCCTTGGACTCTTAAAGTAAGACCTAGAAAAAATATAATGAATAATTGAAATGATAAACTTTATCGATATGGAATAAAAAATAAGATAAGATATAGACAAGATTACAAGGTTGGTCAGAATAGCTGTCTCCAGCAAATACAGTATTTTTGTTTCTTATATTGGTATATGCCTTCAACATTACCAAGGCATTAGGTGATCATTTGCATGGTTTGTTCTGTAGAGCTTTTAGGTCAGATAATGTCAGGTTGCTTTCAAACAGATT
Organism: Rhinocypha anisoptera; assembly: GCA_011762765.2. Taxonomy (NCBI): domain Eukaryota; kingdom Metazoa; phylum Arthropoda; class Insecta; order Odonata; family Chlorocyphidae; genus Rhinocypha; species Rhinocypha anisoptera. Next base: position 2,897,429 of record WURS02000015.1, on the reverse strand, counting down.
TCCCTCTTAATAAATTTTTTCACTTAAGAAGTTTCAAACCTTCTGGCCCTTGAAAAACTTCCTGCAAGGGTTCTACTGTATATCAATAAATAGGGCTGAGAAAGAAATTTCTCAACTAGAAAAAATTACTGTGAATCCAGGTCATGTCATACCTTTGCCGAGCTCAGTAATGGGTTTCACTTTAGGTGACGTTCCCACTTTAGCTTCCACTGGTGCACCCGGCTCCTCTTTGACAATGCTCAAATCCACTGGTCGAGGTGGAGGAGGACGAACATTTATCCTTATTTTTCCTGCAGGGCATCGGGGAGGGGGATCGGGTTGACTGTCAATTTCTTCTATTAGTTTTCTAGGAGGTTGAAATTTCTTCATCCGATGTGCCACAAAGGCAGTTAGACAAAGCTCCAGCTTAACCAAGAGAAGATTTAAACTAAATAGGTCGACATGCTGGAAAGGAAGAATAGCTGACTAAAACAATGGTATCCACTTCAACATCATCAGAAAATTTTTGCAAAAACAATCCTTAATCATAAATAAACCAACAGTAAGTAAAATAAAACAATTAAGGATACTCATCAGAATTCGTTTCACTAACATAAACTTGCACAATGTCCATCAGTAAAGGCCACCTAACTCAATACATGATCCCATGCATGATATCATGGGAAACTATATTTACTTGTATTGTGTAATCATGCAAATAAATCTGTCCTTAGACAGTGCATGAAGGCGAATTAAGCCTATGCAAGGAGTCAGCACAAATATGCAGTGGTATGATTTTGAGTCTCACCAACCACATGTCCACTGTTTCAAAATGCAAGCTACTGTGCAGATGTTGTACAAGGCACATAATACCAACACTAGAATATCATACTACTTCCAACTTCTAGATTTCTAGCTGATGTGATATATTCCAATTTTTTATTTATCATTTATTTTATTACTTAGCTCCTAAAAATCTGAACTGAATAAATATTTCATTATTATTTTCATTTTTTTGGGGTCTTAAATGGACCTGCAATCTATTGTGCTGTTACAGTGCACTCAAAAACATCAGTGCCATGTTATAGTGTAAGTGACATCTATCATATGATCAGAGCTAGGGAGCCAGTACGGATACAAGAGTGAACGTTTAAGCGAAATTTCAAGCAAAATGGGGAAAATAACTACACATCCTGCACCAAACATATTTTAGATTACCTTTATGTATGAATCCTAAAATGCACCCGATAAAGTTAATATATATTAATTATCTCTTATCCATTATGTTTCTAGATTGAGGTATATCCAAGAGTTGTATTATATATTCACTCGGTAGGAGTGCCCACAAATATTAAGGTAAGACAAAGACACTTCCTCAGCCAAAAATAACCCCTAACAGAATGCAAAATTAATATTACATCTAGTCTTGTGTGAGAAATCTACACTTAATGAGCTTGTTCAAAAAATTCATAAAGATCAAAATTATTTCAATTTGATCTGATAAGTTGAGAGGAATGCCCAAAAATCACAAAAATATTGAGTATACTGCATTAAAATTCATACTTGAACAGCAGTGCAATCCTTTCTGTTTGCCTCCTGAATGTAATTTCTCTCCTCATCGACTACTACCTTCATGATTCAACTACTATCTACATATCTACTTCATCGACTACTACCTACATGATTCAACTACTATTTACATATCTACTTCATCGACTACTACCTAACAGTTCTGCTGCACCCATTGTTTTTCTGCTACATGAGCTCTAACAGTAAAGAATTTATCTTCTCTTAAAGTTGATCTTAAATAGCTAATTAATTTTTACTGTGAACCTAGAAAAAAATTAAGATATACCTATCTCAGCTTTCTTCACTATACTTCCAGGTTCGTGCAAAAAAATATAATTTTGAAAGTCATGTGGATAGGTAAAGAGTAAAGTCGCACATACTGACATGATGGCATTAGTAACTAGGACTAAGTTCTATCACTTACTATGATTACAACCTAATATTATTTATTACCACGGCAAAGTAGGAATTCATACAAAATGACCAACAGATGAACAACTACATCCATATGGTCTAAGATAGTATCATATATAGTCTCCATTGATGTTCTGTATTAAAAACACTACTCCAAGTGCTACTAATGCACTTCTTACTTTGCCTTTCTTCTGCTGTGAACTACTTATGAACTGGGTTTTAACTGATAATGATTTTTTGAGAATGAAGCTAGCACAGTTGTAACATATCTATAATTTGAAGGTTTAAATGAGTTTTGATTTTCAATAATAAAATGGAGTATTAACAATAGTCGGCAGAAATAAAAGTTTGGGAAGACATTTGACGGATCAGCTAATAAGAAACTCCCGGCAAATATATGCTAATTTTGCATCATTATCGTGTTTATGTATCGCAATTTTCGTCAGGAACATGCAAACAAATAACAGAAAAACCCCAGTGAGTGCAATGTTACTTCTCTTCGCCCTTCTATTCACAAGTGATTCACAAGTAGAATAATTTTCAGCAATCATAACTATTCCCATGTCATCACTACACACATCGACAGACAACCTACACACAGAGAGAAACAGCATCACACCGATTACATCATTTATCATCAGCCAATCAGCTTGTATTTTCATTCTCGAAGAAATTTTTAATTTTTTTAAAACTTTGGTCAATTAATACTAATAAACTATTAAACATGAAGCCCAGATACGATAATTTACCATATGTTCCATGGCAAAATTATGTACAAGCAGGAAGTTTAAATTCACATCCCCGCCTTAGTAATTTACCCTATCTAACTCAGAGCCTGATTAAAAAATTACACACAACATTTTCACGATTTATCTACTTCAATACATTTCAAACTTGCCTGTTTATCACAGAACTTATGACGTAAGTGATGGCAAAATGATTTTTTATCTTCCAAATCTTATTTTATGTTATCTTTATATTTCACATAAAAAAACATGGCCCAAATTTGATCATGGAAGCAACATGTAACATAAGAAACAATTAGAACCTGTACCAAATTCGCCTTGCATGATCCCACTATTCAAAGAGATATGGTTATCCATGAGATCATGCAAGGGATCATACATCATGTAAGGTGGTCTTTAGAGTATAACATGATATCCATCTGACATAAACATGATCTTACCTCGAATGGGTCATACGCTAATGCTTGATAAACTAATGATGGAATATGGAGATTTAGGCCTTCCATCTGGAATGGTGAAAATGTTGGACGAGATTCAAAAAGATTCGGATGGTTGCAAACCTTCCTAAGTTGCATTAGAACATTAATGACACTTAAGAGGTTGCCAGTTGCTAATGTTTCCCTGGTTCTAAAAAAGGATAAATCAAGTTGAAAAAAAATTTGTAAAAATCAGCCAAATTATGTAGAAAAATTCATTCAAATTTTGAATACTTAAAACTTACTTTGCTCTAGACATAAAATCATCATATAAATATCGCTGCCTTTTTGAAAGCCTGCATAAAATAATATGTTCATATTTTTTAGGTAACTGTTTCTCCACCTCAGTTTTCAACCTTCTCAGAAGGAATGGACGAAGGACCTGTAAACAAGATTTCCAGTGAAGTTACTTAATTCATAACCAATGTTACCATCCAAAAGGGTTAAAAGGGTTTTTACCTACCTTATGTAAACGCTTGATGATACTCTCATTATATTCATTGTTTCCTTCAATCATCCCAGTTACAGGATTGGAAAACCATTCTTTGAACTCTCTGTGAGACTGGAATACGTGAGGCATTAAAAAATGCATAAGGGACCAAAGTTCCATTAAATTGTTCTGCAGAGGAGTTCCAGTGAGTAGCAAGCGTCTATACATACAAAAAAGATTAAATCATGAGAAAATATGCAACAATTTTAACAATTATCTATTTTAAATTAGTAGATAATATCTCCTTACCTCTGAGTTTGAAAATTCAACAGTAATTGCCACCGCTGAGATTTGAAGTTTTTAATATTCTGGGCTTCATCTAATATAAGATATTTCCACTTCTTCCTCCTAAAACTTTGGTGGTCCTGGATGACAAGCTTGTAAGACGTGATGCAGACATGAAATGCATTTGGTTTAGTCCACCCTAAAATAAAAATCAATAAATTCTCACACACAATATGTACTAGCATGCTTAGGAACAAGATTATTAAATAATTAAGTTTGATAGAACTCAAAAAGCTGACATTGGTATCAGAGTAGCAGAATCCTATAATTTTTCTACATCTACAAAGGTTACCTGCTTTGAACAATATACATAAATGCTAGAAAAATGAATGAATGGTGAAGGCAAAATTTATAGAACACACACTTATAGTAGTTTTCCATTAATTAGGTTTCTGAATTCTCCTTGTTTTAAAGCGTAAAGTTTTTTCATATGGGATCAAAATTAAATGACAAAGTATCCAATTGGAATACTTTTTAAATAAAATGTGTAGTCAAAGGTACTCCCAATCAAACTTTTATTTATAAACCCATTAATGTTATAGAATATATAGTTAAACATAGGTCATTTTTCTGTTAGATTTCCAGGCAATCACTAATCATATTGAATGACATATCCATAAACTCTCTCACACAGGAATATGAGAAAGAGATTTAACAAATGAGTAATGAAAAGAAGAATTGTGTCAATTGAGACTTTGTTAACATCAAGAGTTCTATATAATACATGATTCTTTTTTGTTGAAATCATCAGAAATACATGGTCATGGGTAAATGAAGCAATTTAACATAGTAAATAACATAATGACATTCTTTTGTATAGCATGAAGATGTTCACTCAACATATTGCTGCATATCGCACAGCAATGTTAGAATTCAATGATGAAAACTACCAACAAATTTATTACAGTTCCCTTGTTGATGTAATTTATTATTGATCTTTATTATTTAGTCATCTTTGTTTTGGTTCCCTTTCATGCCCAACATTCCCTGCTCACACAAGGAATGTTTTGGCTAAATCTCATGCATTACGATAGCTGAATGGCTGAAGTTTTGAACAGTCAAATTGTCTATTATTCTGGTCAGACTATAAGAAATGGAAGGAAAATAAGATACAAACACAAGAGTCTATATATAGACCAGTGATTTTCATGTATATAAAAGTGTTACAGAAATTTCTTTGTGCTCTAACAACTTTTATAAAATAAAAAGTTCCTTAGCTAAACTTTAAATTACTCCTTTGAGAGAGTACTTTTTAATATACTGATTAGCATCTTTTGCCATGCATGAAAGGGTGCATGGAAAATTATTATAATACAAAGCATAACAACTGAATTTCAATAGCCAAAGAGGTGAATCCTACAGAATCCTGCTTAACATTGTTTAAAAGAAATTTGTAATGGCAACACTTTCAAAATTGCTATCATTTTGACAGTGATGAAATTTAAAGCATCAGATGCATGCAAATACTGAGTGAGCACCTCTTCAATTTTTGATCTGCTGTCCAAATACTAACTTAACGATTTTATACATAAAATATAAGGCAAGTCAGATGCATACACAGAGGTTTAAAATCCAGAACTGTCTTTTATAAAAAATTACTCTTTTAAATTACCTGTACGCTTGAGTCTTCTTTCTTTTTGTGTGCCATAATAAGTCAAAATTTTGAATGCAGGACACCATTTCTTAAACTCCATTTCCCAGTTGAGCATAACTGAGGTAGGAACAATTATGAGATGAGGGCCCCAATTCACTGCAAGTATAAAGAGGAAATAAATCCATAAAAACTAATTAACACCATTACCAGTAATGACTACAGCAAATCTATTACAATTAAGGTGACCTGCGAGCAAAAATACATTTTAAAAATGAATCATGAAATCCAGCTAAAGAATAATTGCTTACCATGAATGAAAAAATTGAATACATATATGTAGTTTGGATTAAAATAAATTTATGCATTGCAATTAAAACTTGAGTAAACTGAAATTCCAGAAATATTTAATTTTTCTCCAATTCTACAAGCACAAATAAGGTATTTCTCATTAGATGAAGCAGCCTAAGTATATGATTATACAAACAGATGCCTCACATTACTTTATCAACAATTCATTATGTTACAATGCTGACCACACAATAAAAAAGGTACAAAAAACTTTGGACAATTTCACCATAACGATTTTGCAGAATACTAATAGATTGAAATACAGCAGAATCTCCTTATTACGAACAAAGTTTATACAAATTTTTCGTTATTACGAACCAAATAGTTGGTCCCAACGAAAAGGGCATCTAAATGTATGATAAAGAAACGATATTACAAAATTATGAAATAATGAACCTTAGTGTCGGTCCCCACAGGAACAAAAAACTTAATTACAAAGTCTGTCAAATAAATAACGGCATTCATTCAGCTATGCACAACGTGGTGTTAGAAATCAGGAAGCCTTGCCACACATATAGTGCCCAAGAGCTTGAGAACTAAAATAAATACATAGGAGACTTCATATAAGCAATTTAACTGGGTTGACGGTACAGAACTCCCACTGGGTTACTGCACTTCGAAAGGAGTATGAAAGGTTGAGGGAGGGTGAAAGGGAAGAAACGAAAGAGGAATGAAGGATGACTTTTCTTCTTCCCTTTCACCCCTCCCCAACATCTCCTGCATCTTGTCCCTCTGAAGGTCACTCACCCAACAGAATTCCTGGCTAATCCTCCCTCCCCAACCAGCTTCCCGAAGTAATATTGTTGACATGGTAAGAATGCTCACAAGCAGACAAGCAAGATTGTGTTTTGAAAGCAGTCACAAATCTACCCTTGTTAGCTATATGCCCACAGGACAAAAAAAGTAAACGTAATAGTCAGCATTTTTAGACATTTGGGGACTGATGAGAGACAAATCAGTCTGAACTTGACCGGTGTGAAGGTGTCCCCGCTAATTAGACCTACAGACAGTGATGCTACAAGGAGTGAATTACAGTTGGGACAAGTTCTGTGAAATTCGCAAAAAATGAATCCATCAGTACCGAAGAAATCTAGGAAAGGTATATCTTTAGATTATAAACTAAAGATGATAATTTAAGTTAAGTGAACAAAATTAGCAAGACATAAGTGACCAAAAATTTTGGAGTTTCTTTATCGATGCTTTACACCATTCTAAGTAACCGTGAAAAAATTCAAGAGAAAGCGGCAGAAGGAATATCACTAAAGATGAAGACCCTGCGAGGCGCAAAATTTATTGACATCAAAAATGACGTGTATGCTTCTTTTTGCAAATGCCATCAAGAAAACCTACCTGTTAATGACCCTATTTTAATTCAGAAAGCGGAAGCAATTTCCCTTGAAAAAACCGTCGAGGGTTTCAAAGCCTCAACTGGTTGGATGACAAAGTTGAAAGAACGTTTCAACATTACCTCCCTGAAGATTTGTGGTGAATAAGGTGTAGTTGACAATGATGATGTTACTGAATGACATAGGGAAAATGAAGCCCTTACCAATGCATATAGCCCCGAAAATCGGTATAATTTTGACGAGATGGGGCTATTCTATTACGCTCTTCCTGAAACAACTTTAGCATTGAAAGGAGAGCAATGCCATGGAGGAAGGAAAAGCAAAATGCAGGTGACGGTGGGTCTCTGCATAAACCAGACCGGTACAGTCAAGATAAAACCAATTTTAGTTGGGAAACATGAGAAACCTCGTTGCCTAAAAAATGTTCGACTAGAAAACCTTCCGGTTTTCTATGATTTTAACCAAAACAGTTTGATGGCCCAAGAAATTCTCCGTAAGACTGTCATTCGAATGCAAAGAATGGGGGGTGAAAATAGTAAGATTCTCCTCATACAGGACAAAGCAAGCTCCCACACACATCTCAATAACTTACATTTACGCAATAAACATATTGTCTTTCTATTTCCGCATATACAAGTAAAGCTCAAACATTGGATAAGGGTGTTATACAAAACTTTAAAGTTATGTACCAGAGGAGTCATGTACAACACTACCTACGCATGATTGGTATGTACACACTTTATTATGCTTTCTAATCATTCAAGTGGTCAGTATTATTCTTAACTCCGTTCTTTATTCAAATTAATCTTCTTTATATTTGCAGGAAGAAATGGGGAAAACGAATCATGAAATTCCGAAATAGACCATCTTGCACGCAATTCGTGCTGTAGGAGATTCTTGGAAGGAGATTTCTTCCCAATTAATCATGAATTGTTGTAGAGCGACAGGATTCCCTTTACCCACAACTAATTCTGGACGTTTCTGCGGTCAGTGAGTAGTAACACTACATACTGACAATAATGATCAATTAATATCAAGAGTTAAAAATATTTATGCTTAACTCAAATTTTTAGGGGGCGGAGGACGTATTTACAGCTCAGGAAAGGGGTTTAGCAAGTGATTTCAGATATTATATTGCTCATCTTGGTATATCACCATCAAAAACTGATTATATTTCAATTGATGATGATGTGCAACTCTGCAAATATGACCCAGAAGAAACTGTGGCAGGGCCCAGTTAAGAGAGCAGCGAAGATGAAAATGACGTGCTTATTGTTCCACCTCAAAAAACAGGATGTTATGCTTGCCCTAAACACTCTTTGTGATTTTTCAGCGTGTAATAATGTAAACTCTCAAATCAGTTTTTTTTTAAATTAAAGCCATGGTAGAGAGAAGATGGAGCGAAACAAAGTTCAAAAATAAATTATAGATTTCTTATAAAAGTGTCTATTTCCATGTTCCATTGTTTTTTTACGTTGTGGATTCACTAACCATATGTTGAATGCTTGAAAATTATAAGCTCAGAAATTGTCTTTAACTTATACAAGAACTTTGTTATCAGTAAAGATAAAGTTCCGTTTAAAAATGGTATATTCAATGCGAAACATAAGGATTGCACGTAACAAATAATTTTATCATTAGCAAAAGTGTTATCGATTAGAAGTTAAACGTTATAGCAATTAAAATAATAAAAAATTAGTTGAAAAGCTAACGAAAACCTGTCTCGGTTAAATTTAATCGTTAATCCCAATTAAGTTAAGAGAATGCACAGTTGGATTTCTTATTAGCTCAAATAATAATTCCATATCGCTTAAGGAATCAGGCGTGATCCCGCCACTCACTAACTTGCGAGAAATCAAATTTTACGTAAAATCAATATAATAAATTTGGAATTCTCTGTATAAATTTTGCCGCATAGTAATTGTACATGCAGCCGAGAGTTTTTTCTGTGGAATTAATCTCCGACATGAATTAATATCCCGGATTGCGACGATTACTTAAAAAAATAGCGAAATAGCGTCCTGCATGATTTTCGAACAACAAATTATACTTTTTTTATATATTTGAGCATAATTTGATAGTTATTTAAACGTCTTACATAACACTCACTTATCTTGCAACACAACCAGGAGACTAAACTAAGAGACCTATGACACCAGCATTCCTTGCGGCAAAATTACAACAATCATTAATCAAACACTGTACATAAAAAAACACAGCAAACAAAAAAGATACACTCATATTTTCTTCTCACTCGGAAGCTTTCAGTCCACTTTGGGCCTTCCTCATCAATCTGAGATGATCTTCTCTCCAGTTTCAGATGCAGAGAGGGGATTTCCAGTAGGATGGGGAAGGGAAATTAGTGGTAAAGAGAGTGAGGGGTAAGAGAAGAGAAAATGCTGGTCTAGCGGTAATATTCAACCCAGCCTTTTCAAATCCTCTAAAAGTTAGGATATAGGAGAGCCTGTGAGCTCTTGCTTCTAGGTTGGTTGCTTGGTCGGGGAGGGATTCTAATATGGAAAGGGAAAAACATTTGTTGAAGGAAAGGTCGTGAGAGGCGGAGTGTGTATGGACTGGGATTGAAAGGAATTGTGCGGATTCGGTGGAGAAACTATGGTTGTTCATTCTGATGGATAAAGGGATGGTGTATTCACCATTGTAAAATGCTGGGCAGAGGTTGCAGGAGAGGAGATATTACTTTTTTACTGAGGCAAATGCCATGAAAGCAAGGTAGGGAGGCCATGAGGGGGTGTGGAAGGGGAGGGGTGGAATAGATGAGTGGACAAGTTTTGCATTGGGGCAGTTGCAGGGTGATGAGGGAGGGTGAAGAGATGCGGTGGAGAACCGTTACAAGGGGATAGTGATTTTGAATAGATATTTTATGTCATGTCTGGATAGGAGTGACATAACCTCTGCTCTTCTGCCCCGCTGCCTTTCCGTCACTTACAAACGACCTGCTACCCTAAAAACTCTAACGGTAGCTAAAAACTCTAACTCTTGTAATGGTTCTAGACCGCATCTCTTCGCCCCCCCTCCCCCCCCCCCCCCCCCCTCCAATGCAAAACTACACAATGTCCACTCATCTATTCCACCCCTCCCCTTCCACACCCCCTCATGGCCTCC
>WURS02000015.1:2853187-2864948 GCA_011762765.2 Rhinocypha anisoptera | reverse complement strand
CAATCCCTGATTATTCCAAATAGGGTATCTTTGGATTTCTCACCTAAGGACTTGATCAATTCTCCGCTGATTCTATCCACTCCAAGAGCCTTGTTTCTCTTTAGATCCTTCACTGCTTTGTCGAATTCAGATCTCCCTTCACTGGTCTTAACCCCTTCCCTGATTCAGACAAGATATCTCGCCCGGAGAAGACTCGCAGAAACTGACACGGCCAAGTACTCGTCCTATGTCAATTTTCCTTCTTCTTCCTTTACCTGGACGAGACATCTCATCCCCTTTACAGAAGTTCATAGTTTTGAAGCAAGAGTGCGTAAGTGTCTTCACGATGCATGATTAACTCCAAACTTTGACATTTTTTCGACGCCTAAAAGCGGGAAAAATCACCAAATTTTCATAATTTTTATGCTTCGAAACCTTTGCTATTTTTGAGATATTATTTGCAATGAACAAAGAAATATATTTAAAGTATTTTATAAATAACTACGATGACTTTTTACTCTGTTTTTATCATTGTTTGGTGCAGCCGAACAGAGCTGGTAGGCGAGTGTCATTTTGCTATTCTGAGGATCGCGCGTTCGAATCTTGATCGGAAAGATGTTGTAATGTCTGTATTCAGTGAAGAAATTGATATGAAACATTTTATAAATACTACCAAGTAAAATCATTATTCCTTACTCTTCGGTGTAGCCGACTGTAAATGAACAACCAGCCAACTATTCCGAAGGTCAAGTGTTCAAAACTCATTTCTATAAACTATGTCACTTGAAAATTTTTAAAAATTGATATTTAAAAAAATATTTTAAAATATATAACTTTATAAAACACTAAATTAATATATTTTATTTAATATCTACCTGTAGGTAATTAAAAAACATGATAAAATAATGACTTTTGTCATATTCGTTGAAAAATATCTGCCAGTGAAGGGGTTAAGACCAAATATCCTTCCCTCTGCACTCTGTTCTTACATTTTTTCTCCAATACCTGATAGTAAATGAGATGAAACACACATCGTAGGCAACATCTGTCCTCAAGTCTCTCCATTATATGCCATTGCAGTCCTATTTGTTTTGTTTGCACCTTTTCTCATCATCTTATCCAGTATCATCAAGAGACAAAATTGGCGAGAGCAAGCAATTACTCCTGCCTCACAAACTGTTCCGACTTGGAAACTTGAGCTTTCCCACATCTACAACCTGCCATGCATGGGCTTCATAATGACTTATTTTTAGATGGAATCGCAAAAATTCATATAGCATTCAAGATTGTCTGATATTCAGCACTGGCTCAACTATTATTCAGAGTGAGTGTATCATATCGACATTAGACCTGACCTTTTCCAGAATCAATCTCCTCTGTTCTGAGTTTGGCATTAATTGCATCTTTCATTCCATTATTGTATGCATGTATGCCTTCTTGTAGGTATTTAGCTTGCTATTGACAATTTATTCCTCTACAGTTACTGCAAAGTGAAGAACCTCCCTTTTTTGGAATCTTTAACAGAAGTTGCTTCTTCCAGTCTTTATGTATTTTCTCTTCTTCCCAAATTTCATCAAACAAATAATGCCTTATGTAAGCTGTAATTTCTGGATTTCCTTGAAGTATCACAGGGCTAAAATCACAACTTCATGTTGGTAAAGAGGATCAATGGATATAAGTGTCACTGTCTATTAACAGTAAAACTTGGAAGTATTTCCTCTTTCTCATGACTGGAAATCTTAATGATGAAATTTGAGCACAAACCATCTTGTGGATCGGTTTCACTGCAAAGTGAGTTTTTAAAAATTGAAAATAGAGCCAGAGATCTGGTTTTATCCCCTGGTACAAATTATTACAATTCCTTTTAGAGATAAGGAAGCAATGAACCAGATACTATGCACCTAAATTAGCAACTGCTTCACTAATTTCGGAATTAGCACAGTGATGGACTTTCTCATTCCATCCCCTTGAATGTATACAAACATCCATAAAATTTTCAGTGATCATAAGGAAAAACTACATATAAATAACAATAACAATTTTGGGGACGTCTGTCTATTAGGGCAACTTTATAGATATTCAAGATGGAGCTTGGGGACACAGAAGAGCTGCAAAAGGGAATAAGAGCAACGTGGACTAAGGATATGGGTGTGGCTTTATTTCTTGGAGTGGTTGCAAGATCCACAGTAAGAACAGAGAGATTCTGGAAATGATTAGTGTTTACATGTGTAATCACTGAAGACCTGCTTAGGATGACATCCAGTGTGAACGCGTCAGTGTAAATTTCACAAATATCAAAAAGGTCAGCATTTTCACATCTGTAAATCGCATTTTCTAGTGCCTATCTTCCAACCACTCTCCTTTAAATGGAGCATTTCTAAGGGTGCTGGTTTTCCAAGAAATGTTCCATGAAAATTGATAAGCTATTTTGTCATAATACCTTAAACATATGCTCCTCTTGTGTCCTTCAGTCCCCTGTTTCCCTTGATCTTCCTGCTAAATCAAAGCATTTGGTGTTTCAATTTTCCTTTTCAGTTTGCATGTTTAATGATGAAAATGTATCCCTTTCACCATCTAATTAGGAGTGCCTATTATTATTATTACATGCCTTTTTACTAAGAGTTTCTGCATATTTGGCTTGGACTGTGAAAGATTTTTTCGATTGGCTTGTTCCTAAATTGTGTGTTCAATGAAGAGTGGTCTAAGCCATTTGGTATTCATTTAGTTTTGTTGGGGGGGAGTGATGTTAAGCTCTGTGTAAAAATATTTTAATCTTTAATTTGTTAATCACACTGACGCTACAATGTTGATATTCAACACACTAGCACAAGAAAATGAGTGGCTTTCTTTCAACAGATTATTTATGATTCCAACAGAATTGCCCTCTTCAACATGTTGAATTTCTATGGATTTCATTCCAAACTGACTTGAAGGCTCCATATTCTCGCCAATAGAAAAAACTTGATAGAGCTTAGTTTCTAATTAGGAAACTCAAAATAGTGTGTGACCAGTGACTATCTTCTTTAAGTATATCATGCATTCTTTCGATCACATCGTTCTTATTGTATTAGATTCTGGGGACATGTTTCAGATCTAAGAGCTCTTTTTAAAAGTGGTTAAGAGTTATTAACAGCTCTGGATATATTGAACACTGTAAACCACTTTGTAACACTGAATATCATGAATACAGCCACTATGTATTTTGCATCCTCATTCACATTAAAGAAAATTTTCAAATAGTCTCAATGGACATCTTGCTATCAGTATAAAATTCACTGAGGAGGCTGACACTTGGTGGAATACCATAATGATACAAAATATGTGGGTTTGGCTTTGCTTTATTTTCACAGAATATTATCAACACGACCAGTTTCCAACGATTGTGAAGATGATAATCGTTTGAAACTGGTTGTGTTAATAATATTCTTTGGAATAAAACAAAGCAAAACCTACATACATATTTTGTGTCTTGCTATCAGAATCCAATCTATCAACACACTAAACTTTGCTAACAAGGCCTCATCCTTTGTTTGAACATCTCATCATATCAGACATATATTAACTGCAATTGAAAGAATTCTTTTGGTTGAAGATCCTATAGCCTATAATGTAATGGAAACCACAGTGTCTTTTTATGTCGGTTATCCAAAAGTTCCATGGTCCTCCATTTTTACATAATTTTTAAGCAATGGAAATGTTAGGAATGGTTTAAAAGTTGTTAGACAATTATTATACCTCATAAACCTAATAATCTAAAAAGGCAAACCATATATATATAGTATACTATTGAAATACACTGGGAGTAATAGATATTTTTCACCTTTTCCAGCATTTTCAGCTGCCATGTTGCTTTGCAATAATAAGCTATATGTGCATTTTTCATGGCTCATACATATCTTACACAACATTCAAAACAAGAAGAAAAAAATGTTTGGGAGTCAGCTAGTTTAAGCCTATCTAGTGGTATATAGTCCCTAATAAAACATAAACCTAATGACAATAGCATGTGCATAGTCAATATCTTTAAATAAACTATATTAGCTAAATAGCAGGGTTGAAAAGAGGGAATAAAAAAATTACCTGCTATCTCTCCTCCACCAAGATCATTTAATATTTTTCTATATGAAGGCCTCCTTGTCAAAATATCTCTCCTCTTTTTTGAAGACTCATCATCATTGGACAAACTTTCATCACTCCCAGTTTCTACAACCTAAGGAAAAAGATGAAATCATTAATATCATTTGACTTGTAACTCGGGGTAATGAACAATACATACAATATGTAAAGGCTTATTCAAAGTTACCATAAAGTAAAAGAGTCACGTTTTTCCCTTTGAGTATCAAATCAATAGTCATAAAAGCATTTGAATTCCATCATGGTTAATTATTTAATGAAAAAAAAACTTATGACTAGTACACAAGGTGTATAATATTCAATGTTTTAAAAGCTCTTGGCCTCCTATTTCTGGCAAATGATACTCATGAGAATTGATTGATTAATTAAAAGAAGGCATGAAATTTAAAACAATTTAAAAGGTGAAAATGGTGAGACTATGCTATATCATCTGAACCTGCTTACATTTTATGAGTAAACTTTTTTCGGCAATTAAAAAAAATCAAAGAAACAAAATAGGAACATTTATTTCATTTAACTCAGGTAAACACTGTAGACTGCTTTTCCTGATGGTCTATGCACACTTATTGATCAATATTATCTACCTTTGAATCACAAATGCTTACCAGACACGATTCAGTTATCACAGAGAAAATTAATAGTTTTTTTCTTTCTATGCAGCATGCACCTAACTTTCTTTCATAATGCTTCACTAAAGCATGAAATTTTAAAATGGAAGCAGGGTAAAATTATTAAAATAAAAATTATAAAAAATATCAATTTTTACGATCTGATTCAATATCCCTTTATTAATTTAAAATTACATGCAAGCATTTAGAAACTAGAAAACTTGTCACAGACTAAGAGCAGTAACTTATTTCTTAGACTACACCATCATTTAGAGTGAGGGTTTGATTAAGGATGCTTCTTCACTTATACTTTAAAAAAATACTTTAATCATATGTATTATTTGGAGAAGCAATATCAGAAAGTAGCATATTCCTATAAATCGACAATAATAAATATTAAATGGTCAGTTTCCCAAATATCTACACACCTGTAAAGTTTGAAGGTTTCCACCAGCTGTTTGAATAACAGAATTTGGCTTGCTAACCAAAATAACATTCCCTTTGGACAAATGGACAGGATGAATATTTGCTGCAGTTTGAATAACTGATTGTTGGTTGGACTGAATAACAGATTGTACCTAAACAAAACATACGGAAATTATACAATATGCTTCATTATACAATGTAAGGCAATAATTTCAATTAATTCTAGACTCTATAAAAAAGAAATGTATTGAAAGCTTGAGATAAATTACAATGTTGCAAGTCATGCAAAATATTGCAATTTAACATTAAAAACTACTATTGATATTCACTTATCTCTACCACACCTAGAGCATTCTCCAAGCCACATCCCAAAGCACTCGGCGGTAGACAAATGGTAACTAAAATCAAAATGACCCAAAACTGAAAGGGGAATTTATATTTACTGAATGTAACAGTGATGGTCGGATAAACATGAAAATAATGTTGCATGCCAAATCAATGACATGATCATTATGACCAGAAAAAATTATGAAAAAATTGAAAACATGCAGAATACTTCACATTGTTCTAAGCATAATCAATTTGACGGAATTTCATTCCAAAAACAAAGTTAAATGTTTGTTGTACATGCTCATGTATACGTATATGAATGGGTATTTTATGACGCATGCACTTGGATATTCTCTGAGAACTCGATGCAAATAACTGCGAAATACACGAAATGAAAAATGGAGGGAGATAGTAACAATATGAAAGGAGCTTTATCAATCAGCACTAATCTGTCTTCACTTCTCCCTCACTACCTGTGCACCGGGAGTCTGTGGGATGGTGACATGTAGAATGCTGAGACCCGTTGACCCCTGAGCAGAAGGGGTCGAGGGTGCAGGGGGGGCTTCCAAAGTGGGAGTCTGAGACTGCAAGGAGTTCTGTACCGAAGTCACTGTCGGAGATGAGGCCTCCCCGGGGGAGGGAGCGAGTGGATCACCTCCAGAGTTTCCTGCATTTCCATTTTCTTCAACCATAGTTTCCATCACCTCGAGGCACAGTTCCTTTAGGTAAAACACCCCATGGAAACACACGATAAATTAAATCGTACTTAGCTTGCAATAAAAATCTTTTTTAAATCCCAAGTATTTGCCACAGCATTGAAGCTATTTTCGCTGGCTTGCAACGTATTCCAAATAATCGAAATCAATTTCGACATTCAAAACCATTATAAGTCTTAAATTGTTAAAATATTCACCTATTTGAATAGGGTTTTAGCTTATTTTGGCAAAAATAATGCGTAAATCAAAGTTGTCAATCGATAACAAATTTGTAAACTTTTTAATATTATCATTCACAACAATGACGAATGGTCTTCGGCGTTAATCACAAACTATGTAAACTGGTAAATTCACTCCGCACACAAATTACATTCATAAATTAGGTTATCAATTTATTTAAGTATTGAACGATATGTTGTATACAAGGAGGATCTAAATTTACACATTCATTCACTCCACTGGACGCCATATTCTCTACCTTGGCTTGTTTCAAGGTAAAAGCGTCGTTTAACGCTTCCTATCCATTTATTTATCCGAAACTAGTCATCTTTGCCCCCCTATCATGACCAGCTAAACCCTAACCCATGCTTCGTTGTTATTTTCTTCAACTGAGTACTTACCAGTTACGTATTCCTCGTCACCAAGTTTGCTGCAATCGGAGTGGGCAACCAGGCAAGTACGTAGTAGCCACGTCAAAATTCCAGGGCCTTCGTCACACCACAGAACGGGAGGGAGCCGAATCACCCAATGGCGAGAGGATGCAGCTTTCGTATACGTGCGCGAGCAAGCAGAATAAATGGTAGACCAAAGAGCAATATTTGTTCATTTCCGTTAAATAACTTTTGAGGTGTTGACCACTCTAAAACACAAAATAAGATGTAAATTATTAATATCTTCGGATTAATGTTAGTGGGAACTATTCAGAATTTATTTTTCCACTAGTTTGAAATTCAATATCGGTTTTATTTTAACAAATTCGAGTTATAATTGAATTGATTCATAATTTTATATCGTAATTAGAAAAAGAAATTTGAAAGCATTAAATTTTTTTCACATTGTTAAAAGAAAATAAAATAGATAAAAATTATTGGAGCGCAAAACTCAATTTGACATCATTATTATGTTTTCCTGGCAAAAATAATGAATATTGAGGAATAAAAATATCTACAAATTTTCCCCACAAGACATCAATTCAGATGCGCTTAATCTTTCTCATTTGGCAAACATATTTGTTCCGCTACGTAAAAACAGATTTAGCGCTGACGTCACCGCAACCTGGTGTCTCAAAATGAGTAATCTGATCTAAATGCAGTTGTTGTGCAGATGTTAACTGAGTCAATGCTAGCTGCTTAATATACTCTGATGTACTCTCCAGACTATAAAGAAGCAATATATGTATTTATTAAAGACTTCCGAATATGGAATTTTCAGAAAAGTAAAACGGGGTGACTACTTTTTTTATGCTGTACAATATGTCACATCCATATGTTCCCATTACTCTTTAAAAGCTCAACTGGATCCACGATGTAATTAGTTTATTTTATTTAAAATTAAAATATTAATCATTATGACTACAAATTGATACTTTTTCCATTCTGATTCCAAAAAAAAACTTATGAAAATAAAGAAATTTTATCTTGACGTGAGATCTGCAATGACGTAAGTCTCGAAAACTTCTTCCAAAGATTGGTTATGTCTTAAAAAATAATTCTCGTCAATTTTATCATCGGATCCCAATGACATCCGAAAGCATTGATGACGTCAATACTATGACGTAATCGTGAGTCATGAATTCGGAGTTTTTGGAGTCAACAAGTTTCACTTTCGCGATGCGAAAGAGTCCGCTGAGTAGTATGTATAAAGGTAAACGTTAAATGATAGCAATGTTTTATAATGCATTAGAAATTTACATTATAATTAAAAGTTTAGATTTTATCTGTAATCTTACATATTAGTACACATGGAAAAAAAAACAAAAAATGTAAGAACATATGATACTTCGCTTTGGTTATTTTTACTTGTTCTTTTAGTAATCGTTATTTTTCTGTAAGCAAGTGTCAATGGGTGCGTAACTTTAGGGTATGTACTTAGAACAAATCACATATTTTCTAGCATCAATCAATAGTCTGAACTATAGTTTGTTTTTAAGTCTCACCCATGGTGTTTCTCGGAGACAAACACGCGGGCTCCTATCAGTGTACACATTATTGTGTGGGAATAGTTTCGATTGGATGTTTTGATATTACATAACAGCACTCTGGGTTCTTCAAATTAACTGAATTATCCGATATTTACGCAGTTGTTATTTGTTTGTTTCTACTAAAAGCCTTGTGGGTACCGGTTAAGTGATCCACTGACCTGTATGCCTATTTAATTTAGCGTTGTGAAATTTAGTTCTTATTCTGTTCCCACTTTCATTTGAAGAACTTTCTTTTCTTATATGTAGACGTAGCAATCAAAATACGTGAACTGTTTATTTCTAGGATGTTGGTTGGGGGACATGGGGAAAGCAATCCCAATACTGTTTGGTTGCAAAGCCGCGGACTGTGGCTGAGCTACATAGTTGGTGTTCTTGTGTTGCACTTAATTCTTCTGAGCGTCCCTCCACTCACCATCCCTCTGGCATGGACATTGACAAATCTGATTCATAACTGTGTAAGTTGTGCAAATATAATACGACATGATTTCCAACTTGAACCCTTTATTTCGCGTTAAATTTTAATGTGCTTTCTTGCAAAACATCCATCCAGTAACTGTGCAATTGAGATTTCAAAATTCGACCTATTTCTTGTTGATAGCACAATTGCCACAGCAAGAAAATTAGAAAAAGGCATTGGAATTACGTTTGTTCCTTGAAACTTACTACTTAGTAAACTTAAAGTCAATGAATCGATGCTGGTTTTCATGACATTTCATTGATTCGACTTTTAGTTATGTCATTTAATTGTGATGATATCATTGATCTTCGAGTAGTACATGAAACCCTTTTGACTCTATGAAGTTTCAGAATTTTTAAGGCTTACAAATTATCCGTAAACCTATTGTTTTATTGTAACTAAATTTGCCATGAAATGGAAATTCAAATGTAAATGGTTGTTGTGAAGTAAGAGTCAATTTTGTTGCACATGAAATTCAATACAAATAAAAATAGTATTAAATGGTTACACAATATGTTTTGGTCGCTGACATTTGGAAAGGTAGAATATTTTTTTGAGTTGACATATGCAATGAGTTTTACACGTTTTTCTATTTTTCCCTGATGAGTTTACAGAGCAGAAATTACTTGACAGAATTTCTTCAAATTCAGTGTTTTGAGGGGTTCCCAAGGATTAGTTCACTCGCGGAATGATCAACTTAAGCATGCCATAATTGCACCAGAGGATAACTTCATGTTCGTTTTTGTAGGCAAATTAATTGTGTGGCAGGGAGAGTCCTTGTGGGTCTATCTTTCAATAGCTCCTTTGGACAGTATTTGGAGTATCAACATTAGGAAATTTCAGCCATTTTGAAAGAGATGAACTAGTTTACAAGTAAATTAATCCCATGCTAGGAACTTGCCACAATTCCTGTTAATGTCACAGTGGTTTTTAAGTACTGTACTCATCTTATACCATTGACCACCCTGTGTGAATACAAACATATAACTATAATTCAATAACAGTACCAAGTTATAATCATTTCATAATAGATATCCGATACTTGCATGAAGTCAATCCTGAAACCACTAAATTTGTTTATAATTCACTGAGTAGATAGTGACATGGTGGAATTCCATAATGAAATAATATAGGATGAATAATTTTGTATACATCCACAAAATAAAGATAGCATAGTGACCAGTTTTGCGGATTCATCACTAGATTATAACGATTATTGTTGAAGCTGATTGTGCTCTCTTTAATTTGTTGTATATATATAGCATACAAATTTATCAATTCTATATTGTTTCAAACATATGATTCATAGAAAGCTAGGTACATAAGGAATGGTTGATTGTTGAATGGTGATGATCAACAACACACTCTTAAATTTCACTTCAGGTAGTGTAATCAAAGTCTCTGCCATTGAATTAATGTCCCCTTTAATAACTAAGTGCTGTCTTTGGTTCTTTCCTTGGTCAGGGTATTTTAGATTGATTTGTTTCCTTTAACATTTGATCCTTGACATGGGATTTACTACCCGGATTATTACTAATTTGAAACGAATTAATATATGTCATTTTATCATAACTATTTTTATTTGCAACATGATAAATGATGTTGAATATTATTGTAGACAAAGGAGTAATCTTATATTAATTTTTAACATTGAAGCAGTTGAAATATTGCTTAGGTAGGATGCCTGCAGCCCTTCTTGATTTTGTCTTCTAAAGATTACATTTGCATGACAAAGTGTATTAATTTCCTCCCAATTACTTCACCATTATGCATTCCAATCTCTTGTGCTTCTTTGTTTTTTTCTGATTGAATTATTTGTTGCAGAGTGGAATGCTAGTTAATACTTCCATTTCTTCAAAAATACCCATCTTAAGTATTCATTGTCAAATACCTGTCTAAGTGCCTTAAGCACATCACAAAGTCATGCAGTAATGAAATGACCTTTCATGATAATAAATTGAAGAAACCTGTTTGTTAATTTTGAATTTATTGCCAGCCAGTTCGCCTGGCGATTGCATACCCACCTGCTAAACCAAAGGTCACAGGTATAAGAAAGAAACCGTCTCAGGCTTAACTTGGTGCAAATCCTTCATGGTGAGAGAAGAAAAACTTTGCATTTTCCACATATAGTTTTATTTAAATAAAATACATATATAAATATATGTATTTGTATTATATTGGTGTAATAATACACATATATAAATAAAATTATATGTGGAAAATGCAAAGTTTTTCTTCTCTCACCAAAGGTCACAGGTTCGAGTCTGTCCAGGGTGTTGTGTTTGTCCAATAAGAGATGCTAAATGAATGGACTCTTCTGCTCTGATCAACTCCTATCCTTCATCCGAATCCCATCCCGCAACACACACAATTCAAATCTTCTACACGTCCCAAAATATCGCCTCTATTCATTTCTCGAAGATCCCTATTCTACTGCATACCCTCCTACTTCAATTCCCTTATTGCTGATTGCCCTTCTCTCTGCCTCTTCTCCCCATGTAACACCTTCATCGCCCTCCTAAAATGTCACTTTAGTGTTTAATCATTTTAATTTTGTCTCCTGTATCATTGTTTACGTTTATTTTTATTATTTATTTTTCATTTCTTATTGTAATTTATGTGACAGCAGGGATAAATTAGTTGAGTTCTGTAGGAGGAGGAGTTTTGTAGTAATGAATACATGGTACAATCACCACAGGAGACGCAGGTACACTTGGAAGGCGCCAGGAGACACAGGCAGATACCAAATAGACTACATCTTGGTTAGACAGAGATTTAGGAACTGTGTTTTCAATAGCAGAAGTTATCCGGGAGCTGATGCGGACTCAGACCATAATCTGGTCATGATGAAGTGTCTGGTAAGATTCAAGAGGATTGTAAAGGGTAGAAAATTAAGTAAATGGAATCTAGA
>WURS02000015.1:2834635-2853087 GCA_011762765.2 Rhinocypha anisoptera | reverse complement strand
TACCCTCTATTACAACCTTCAACAACCCATTGCCTCTGAGTACCCCTTCCATCCACCTTTACTGTCTTTTTTGGATCACTCGTAGCTAATCTTAAATGGTTTAGGAGATAAAAAATATAAATTAAATATTTTAATATCCCTGTGTTTGGAGGGTAAATTTAAAAAATGATGTGAACAAATTGATATCCATACAATTAACATATTTAAAAGTGTAAATCCTCAAATTCTACGAAAAAGCCCTGGCATTTTTCACATACACCAGGTGATAGGGGCTGGCATTTTAAAGGGTTAATTATTAATTATTTTACACAAAAACTCTTATTTATGAATGACACTGGAAAAAATGCCATTTTTATGAAGTATGAAGCTTGAAATCAGAGTCATTCCATAAAAACTGTAATTTGTGCTCTAAACATGATCTGCATATGAAGTTTTGCAGGTGTTCCAGTTGGCATGTTCAGGTCTAAAGACGCCTAGTGGAACACCGGAAAAACTGGCATCCATCAGGGCAAAACAATGAGGAGGGTATCTGAAAACTCAGATTCCATGATCAGCATACATATTGAAGGTATAGCCCATATGGAGAAGAAAAGAATGCATTGAGGTCATGTTTCCGAAAAAAGACTGATAATAAATTCACACATTCAAATTAGTTTTTATTGCATTTATTGCATTATTCACTTTTTTTTTGTTGTTGTAACATTACTACTACATATCACTATTAGTGACTTCCTCTTTTTCAGTTACTCATATGGATCATGATTTCTTTATCAGTATTTAGCTACTGTATTTCCCTGCCTATAAGACACCTACAGATTTTTCAGGTTAGAATTTACGAAAAAAAACTTAAATACCATATTTCGCAGCCTATAAGGTGCATAAGATACAAGACTGATTTTAGAGCACATTTAGTCTTATAGGCCAGAAAATATGGTATGTCTTTGGCACGCCCGGAATAACACATTCACTCATGGAGACCTATTGTTTTTAATGATTGAGAATGTCTGGTGTACCATCTTGAGAAAATATGGGTCACACATTAATATGTGAGCCTTTAAAAGCATCCCCAGCCAAATACTCTGAAACTTAATGCCTATATATAAAGAGAAACATTGTTTCTCTTCTCAAAACAATAAAGATATGGGCCTTCTGATTTTGTTTTGAAACACATGTCAAAATCGTTTCACAGGTCAAGCAAAGCATTGGTCAAATAAGAAGTACAAATGCTAATGTAAAGTTTGTTGGCATTCAATTTGCTATATACATTAAGGAGAAAATTACCAGTAATTATAAGATCAGCAATACATGCATGAGAATAAAGATCTACTTACATCTGAACATTGAAATCTGAGGCAGGATCAGATGGAAAGTCCTTAATTATATCAAGACCGTTTTCCACAAATCTGAAATAAACCAATTTCATCATTAAGTCAAAGTTATCTTGTGAATTGAAGGTATCTTAATCCTTTAGCACCGAATGACTGATATATTGGGAGTTCAGAATTATCTCCCCAGTATGAACGACCTTTTTATGGTCATTTTTGCTTTATTTTGTCGCATGCTCATATGCAGGGACTATATACCAGTTAAGGACTCTGGCATGAGAGGGTTAATTACACTACATATGTATATAGATAAAATTAGACTGGCCAATTATTAAGAACAAATTGCACAGTTGTTACCAGTGACTGCACATAGGGACTGCCCACATTGGACATGATACCAACTAGACAATACACATTATTACTTCATGCTCAGACATACCAACTTTAAAAGGATTATAACAATGTGATTGATAAAGAAAAAATAGAACAATGCACACAGAAGGTAATTTGGAGAGCAGTTTACGTGAGAACAACTGAGTGTCATAATATGTACATACAAACATTAGAAGTACCAATCTGTCCAATCAAGGACGTGGATGCAATGCCAAAAAGGTTAACAGGACTAATAAGTATTTGAAATATCCATTTTATCTGACTGTTTACATTTAAATACATTTATAAAATACTAATATTAAATACATATAGCACTGCCTTAGAGAAGCAAAACTAATTGAAATGCGTATCTAATGTTTGCCAACTTCTATATGGATTGTTTTAAGAACTATGAAGTCAACCTATAATAGATTTATGTTGAAGAAGTGTTTATTTTGTATTAGGTTGAAATTAAAACAAATTTATGGTAACTTACTTCTTTTTTAGATTAATTCCCACAAAATCCTTATTTACTGAAACCTTACTTTACTAAATTGTGGATGATGTCATCCCTTAT
Organism: Rhinocypha anisoptera; assembly: GCA_011762765.2. Taxonomy (NCBI): domain Eukaryota; kingdom Metazoa; phylum Arthropoda; class Insecta; order Odonata; family Chlorocyphidae; genus Rhinocypha; species Rhinocypha anisoptera. Next base: position 2,850,813 of record WURS02000015.1, on the reverse strand, counting down.
ATCTAGTTTGAAATTGGTCTTTCCAACAAATAAAAGTTCAACAGGGCAATAACCATATAACAAAGTACCAGATTTTTGTTAATACATAGTACTGGGAAAATTTCATTTTAAAATTTTATTTGCACAGTGAATTACAATAAATTAATTTCTTTGCTTATATTTTTGTTGGATTTTTCCTTCCCCAAAACTACTGCAGAGACAAAATTGACCATGGGCATAGGCCCTAAGAGGTATAGCAAATGAGGCTGAGGTTATCTCCACCATTAGTTGCCAAGAAAAGGGCCTGGTGTCTCCTCCTGAGCAGTGGCCAAAAGGGAGAAGAATACTTTGACCTATCCTGAAAGCTCGGTAAAAGGGGGTTTAAAAGTTCTTGTCAAGCTCTCAGACACGAGATTATTTCCAGCATAGTCCACAGGTGCACAAAGGGTTAAACCTGATTTTCAGCTCTCTTCGAAGAACACCAGTTACCTCTGTCAATTACCTTTTCTTAAAAGCAGGAATTGAGAAGATAACTTGCATTACACTGTTGAGATAGCAAGAGTTGCCGAGATTAACCATCCCAGTGTGACCAGGGCCATAAAGAGGAGTTAGCTTTGAGCTGGATTCCTGCATTGCAACCCATTCTCCAAATCTTTGATTCAAGTCCAGTTCCAGTTCAGCCATTGACTTATCAGTCTGGAAAAAATACATTAACTTGAGTTTACTTGAGCAGAGTTAAATTTATTAGATTTAGGCTAAATTGAAGGTTAGATAAAGATTCCATTTTTGATTAAAATGTGATTTGATCAATATTCACAAGTACCTATAGAAAGAATGAAGGCTCTAATACTGTATCTACATTGCAGATAGCTTCTTGTTCTCAAAATGAATAATGAGCCAAAAATAATGACCTACCATCTAGTACAGAAATGGAGAACCTATGAAATGTGTGTCAGAGGTGACATGCAAACTCATTTTGGGTGACAGGCATCGACAGAGACAAAAAATAATTTTTTCCTATATGTAATTTTTTTTTCTTTTTGATCATATTTTTTGGTTGATTCTTCTTTGTTAAATGGCATTTAAATACATAAAATAAATATAAAAAATTATGAATATTCTATATCTGACACAGCACCAGATTTAGGTTTGGGTTTTTCAAAATTTTAACAGGCTGAGCTCAAAAGGTTCTTCATCACTGATATAGTATGTACATTTTGTAAATAATACATTTTAGGTTTACAAAATGTACCATCTAGTTCATATTTTTTCACGATACTTTGTTAATGTCATATTTGTGCCACTTACATCAATTCCCAACTTTGAATAAAACTAAAAATTACATTTTTTCCAGTTCTTTTGTCCATTTTGTCACTTAAGGTTTATAAATAAACAACGCTATCATAAATTTCATGAAAAATAAAGTTCAAGGTAATGAAATTTGACCTATTTAACTGAAAAGAATAATTCATATATAAAAATGCATAATACACAATCATATGACAATTCAGCAACCTAAGTGTGAAGGTTGGCCATTTTACTCATTACTCCTACTAATTTTGTTATTACGTGAATACATCACTGCTCTGAATACAACACTACAGTATTCGATAGTAGTAGAGGACTATTCAATAATGTTGATGTTTTTAGTTAATATCTTGTGAGAAGTTACAGTTAAAGAAACAATTAAAGCTGGTGCCAATTCATTTTGCGATCTTGGTGAAGTGATTACTATTGTCCGTGATTTCTTATGCTTTCTATATTACCTCATTTGTTTTAATGCTGTAGCTATTTCTGTTTTATTTTTTCATGACTTGTTCTATATATGAAATACCATGTTCTGGAACCAATAAATATTATTATTGTTATTAATATATTGGTGTGTGAAATACTTTAAGGCCACTGGATATTATAATGAGGAATTATTCAATCTAAAATATCTTAGTAAAGATAGCTAAATGAAACGTTACACCTAAGTTTTGATCTTTGGCCATAAAACCAGATCACAAGTTTATATAGAAATGTAAAACTAATGGCTACTATTTCACCGGATACTGATCTAGTGATGAGTTCTCTATTAAATAGACAAAAAAGAAGATATAACCTTTGCTTCCTGAGTGTATACGGAATAGTCATCTGAAACTGCAGCATGCAATTACTCTCCACTTAATTCAATTTCTTTGAAATATTGAACTAGAAACACTCAGGATCCCCTATACTTGACGAACTTTACATTAATAAGGCGATTTATATATTCTTTTGAATTATGTAGTCAACTCTTAGTAAATGATGTTTTCAGATGATATTGTCACCCACTTATAAAAGATATCTTGAAAAGAAGACCAGTCTTGCTGTTAAAGGACTTGGAAACATTTCTACCTACTGCCATGAAAGGCACAGTTTAACTATAATAAAGCCTTCATTGTTCATCAACTAAGCAGTAATGAACTACAAGTGATCAATACAGTCAAGTAGATAGGAGTAATAAGGAATGCTAATAACTTGTCACTGGGTCCCCAAATATGAAACATTTGTGGACAGGAAAATTAAAAATTAAGTTTCATCTGACGCAATGTTGGTAGGAGTGATTTAAATGCAAACAAAGGGCAATTTTATCATTCTCTCTCATGAGACCCCAGTTAGAAAGCATGTGCAGTGAATCGGATAAATCTGAAAACACCCTCATTCAAGAAAATGACATGATTCAGTGCAGGGCCACTTGATTCATTAAAAATTACTATGATGAGACAGAGTATTACAGGAATGCTTTCAAAACTCAGTGAGGAGTCAAGAGTGAGGAAAACTTAAGAATAGAAGCACCAATAGTGACGTTTAGTCACTTATTCATAGTCCAACCTATAGAGTCGAGTGAGGAAGACTTTACACTAGATTAAATTTATTAAAAAAAGTCAGAAATGCTGAATTTGATTCTGATGTTCATTCAATTACCTTGGACCAATGAATACTGGGTGGTCTGATCACATTCACTAAGTAAGATAAATAAATGCCCAAAATAGCAGCTTTAGGGATTCCTTTTTTCTGTAAACAATATGTAAGAGCAACTGCTAAGATAGACTACAATCTAAAACCTAAGCATCTTGAGGATTATTTTACAAATCTTGGTGTTCTCAACCCTTGATTACAAGAAACTGAATACTTTGCATTTCCACATAAAATAATTTATTAAGGACTATGGTTTTGATGCATAGCTAGATCAAGCTGATGATGATGGTATGCACTGAAAACTGGGTTGTTAATAAATTATTTTTTGTCGAATTACATTGGATTGTTAAACCAGCCGGGTTAGCTGATTGGGTAGTGAGCTCACCAGACAACCCAAAGGTCATGGTTTCAAATCCCACCAAGGATTAGATGTTATATTTGCCTCAAACTAATTTTCCTGAATGGTTGGTGTCAGCAATAGTATGTGGCTGTAAAAATATGCCAGAATTACTTAACAAAGCGACCCCAGACTTAACTGGAAAAGGCTTATGACAAAAAAAGTGTTTTGTTTCTTTTAATCATGAAGCAGCTCCACCAAGTAATGCCAGAAACCATTTCCTATCTAAACCCTTGCCATGGACTGACATGTGGCTTTCAGGGTATTCGAGTAGAAAATTGTTAGGAAGAAAATAGTGCTCCTATCCATATTTCTGAATCCTCACTTCAGAATATAAATGTAACTATATGTAAATGTGATGTGGCCCATGTGAATCTTACCTGTTGCACCGATTTGCCCATGTTTTAATTGAATTGGACACCCTTGAAATAGATGTATATAAATGGAGGGCAAAGGAGTGTTGCAAATTTTGATGTGCAACCTAAGACAAAATTAAGCACTACTGGATTTTAAAATTCTCATTTATAAAGCTGCTTACCTTCTCCAATTGAGCAATGTTTATTCCAAAGTGGGCTAAATGCTTCACAAGGAGTGGATCCTCGACCATGTCATCTTCTTCATAGCTGTACACATCTGCCTTTCCTTCTTTGGTAATTGTTCCTAACTTAACAGCTAATGGATAACCTGATGAAAGAATTAATTAAGGTAATACCTATGTTCACTTCACCAATTACATGCACAACTGTTTTAGCTCATAAATTCAAATTAATATTCGAAGTTCCTCTGTAACATTTAGAAATATATATGGAGTAAAAAAATCTATTCATCAAGAAAATGACTTTTAAAACATTATTTGGCATTTAAATTTTCACTTTTATTTGGCACTTTGAATAATAATTAATTCTAAATAATTAAAAACCAACATATACAACAAATTAATTTACTAGAGTATGAATAGCCACAATTAGTTATAATATATCCAATCATAATAAGAGTTGGTTGTATTAGGCAATTAAATACTGAAATGCATCTATAGGTACCATTTTCTTAATGGTGGTTTTATGGCTATGTTTGACAACTCATTGATTTTTTTTATAAATTTCAAAATGTTACTTGCTCTAAATTTTCGATGTCGTATTGATTACTAACTCTGTACTGAATTTTTGCTGACTTATTATGATTCCACAGAGTGGTAACATTTTAAAAGCTATGTGCACATACTCTTGACAAGCCTAAAGCCCATTTATTTGCTTAAGGAGATTAAAATTAATGTTATTTGTAAAATTTTTGGCATATGACCATTTGATCATGTACCAAAATCATGATGAACAGTTTTAATAAATAAATTCAATTCAATTTTTTTACAGCTTATAGGAAACGGTTTATATTTATACATACCAGTCTCTCTGTAATGCTGCACAGCATGGTCATTGCCACCAGAACCATCATAAAACTTTCGTCCACACAAAATCTTGCCATCAGTGAGATTCATCCAAAGGTTTTGAGTGAGGTCACACTTTTCACAAACCCATCCAGTTGGGGGGACACGAACGCCATTATCCAACTGCAGCAGATTTTCAGCATGTCTAAAACGTACCGTCATAAGATAATGATCATATTATATCGTGAAAAATATAAGAGGAGTCAAAATTTATCTATACGGACCATTTGTGGATTATAGTAAAAAAAATGACGTATGTCATCAAGGTATCATATGACATCTGAAATTGGTATTTACTTACTTTGAAATTACTCTCATCTCCCCATCCCATGTTTCACTTAAGGACTGCAGCTCTGCTAATTTTGCAGCAGAATCAGCATCTAATATAATTTGAATAGTATCTGAAAACTAAAAAAAAAAGTGACACGTGAGTCACCAAATAATTTGTTACCGGCGTCAAGAAAAACGGAATTGATGGATCAGTAGACGGTTTCGTGGTGTCGAAAGAGGTTGCCAAAATATATATAAAGAAAATACTTGGTGATTTTATATTCAACAACATAGTTTGGATTTACGCTTCTATTGACATGTAATTTACCTCTAATTTCAATTCTCAAAGGCCAAATTCCAAATCAAGAAAGAATTCCATTGAAATTTATAAATCATGCACTCACCGACTTTGGAAGCTCGGGTACCGGCCATGGAAAAGTGTGAAAACCGGGCAATATTACTAATGAGTACGACTCTTCATATTCATATTTCATTTTCCCAGCATCAGGATCAAATCCTCCCTCAACCCCAATGGCAAGCCGAGTAACTTTCTTCTCTGGGCCATCTCCTTGTTGTTCAGGAGGAAGCTAAAACGATTTTGTCAAATTAATTTGAAATAGAGATACAAACAAACTCTGATTATTCATTTACCTCCTTCTTTGTTCTTTTGATGTGAAGAAAAACTGAATTCCCCGTTTTACGGTGGTGAACTTCAACAAAATCCTTTCCGAACCCCAAATAGGTCTTCAGGCATAAATATAATCCAGTGTCGGATTCCTGTTAGGCACAAAATAATATTTCACTTCTGAATTGTTACCGAGGGATGAAATCTACAGAGATACAAAATGGCATATGATTATTTTCGACAAGCAAATGTAAACTTACCGGTGTGTCATAAGAAAATACACACTCATCTTTATAAATTCTATTTAGATTTGGATCTGGTTTACTAATATTTTGCAAATGTGATAGTAACTCTGACACTTCCATTTTATCAGATTCCCGTCTTCTTTTCGTTTTGATAAGAGTAACAACGTAATATGGGAAAAGAAACAATACTTCACTTCAAAAACAATGAGTAGCTTCTACTCGAAAGTGAATAACGAAAATATTTTTAATTCGTATTTCATCTGTCGACGCGGGGTTATTTCAATCTCACCGAAATGGAAGCTACTACTAAAACTAAACTTTTATAAGTTTTTATTGCATTTAATAATTTAATATTTTATGAATTTAATTACTAAAATAGCCTTATACACATTTTGATTCATTATGTCATATTTAAATAGCACGTCTTTACATTCCTGCTGACACTTGTCGTTGAAATATCTGTAAAGATTCATTTTTCTTTCGAAATTAATATATTCTACCAAGGTATTAGAATTTGTAGATATTATATTTGAAAATAAAACTAACCGTGTTTTATTATTTTTTGGGTGCAATTAAAGCTCATTCCCCAATGCCCCACTGTTTATACTCGCAAATTTAAAGTTGTTATTTTCAAATGAAATAACCTTGGACAATTTGCGATTTTAATTTCATTTTCAGTAAAAGAAGCTAGAAAAAGAAATGATGCTTTAAATTTTCGAATTTCAGTTTATCATATCCGTACATACTGAATATAGATTAACAATATGCATCAAGATGGTTTGTGAAAGATAACTAAACTTGTGGAGACTTAGCTTTTCGCATACCTGAAAATAAGTGCTCATAAGTTTACCAGAGAAAAATTGGACTGGAAAAATCATAGGTGTAAGTTGAGTACATGTAGAATGAATGAGTAATGCCACAACGCTTTAATTGAACATGTAGGTACTATCCATGGTGAATGGCAGACTAAAATTAGACTTAGCTAGACATTGCAATGTATGCCCAATGATGATGATTCTTATTTCGATATATAACAATTAAGAAGGAGACTGTGTAGCTTTCCACAAATTTTTATTTCTTGGTAGAACGCCTATGCGTCGAAACTAGTTATAACAAGAAATAAAAATTTGTGGAAAGCTAAACAGTCTTCTTCTTCATTATCAAATTTAGAATTATTAAAAAGATTCTTTATTCAGAACACAGAAACTCTCAAACAGCCAAAAAATAATGCTAATATTTAAAATAAGCATTACAGCTAAATATATATCATATTTGTAGTGCAAATGGAGTTAAAATAACATTTACTGTGACAATTTATAATGACCTGATAAAAACATCTTTTTTGGTATTTGAACCGAACATGGATGATGTATTTCATTTAAAAAAATAACTGGATATACAAGGAACAAAACAATATTAAAAATCACATATACACCTAAGTACTCGAAACACTCCGCCAGGGAACAGTGTCTTGTACTATAACGAGGGGACAAGGTTGAATTGAAAAGAATTAATCCTAGCTGATTGCATGCTTTTAGGTACTCAATTAAACAATTTTATGCCAACAGCTTAATGATGGCCCAGAGTTTGGTTAACCTGTAAGCAAATAAATGGCAATTTCTCTTACTGCGAAAATGCATGTTACCACTGCTCTTTATGCTATTAACATTTTCCTTCTTATAGTCAAGACAATCATGAGCATACAAATTTATTACAGCCATAAAGTCCTCCTTGATAAAGATGGGTTTATGATGAGCATTGGGTTTTACTCAAACAGCTTTTTTTTAAATAATAGGACTCATTCAATTTCTAAATTATTTCCCCAAATACATGTACGAGATAAAAGGATGCGTGAACATTTGTCAATGTTAAGGACTACTATGGATCAAAGTTTTGTAACTGATACATTACGTGAAAAATTAAAACTTTGGCCCAAAAATGTATGCTGAGCAACTTTAAACTTGGCTGTGCTTAAAGCCACTGCTAACGGTTCTTGGGTTGATCCCTGGATACAGAGATTAGTCTAGTGTAAATTGAGAGGACTTGAAAGTTTATTTGACTCCTTGAAAAGAAGCAGCGGCACTTGGAGCCGTTAGGAATCCATCCTTGGGTAAGCTGACCGGAAATCTTACGAAATGCAATTAATGTGCCGTGGCTTCCCGAGAGGATGCCTCAACGATAGTCCTAAGGATTGGACAGCAATCCTTCTAGTATGTGAAGGTGACCACAGTGCTCTTACAATAACACTCCGAATAGGATTGGTAAAAACTGGTTTCATGGCTAAATTTGATATAATACCCTAATTTTTTTTACATAAAATCTAATTTAATGACTCTTATACATCACCCATGGACGCATTAAGTTTTATGCTGACAAGTTTCGCCTTTGATTATAAAAGGTTACCCTTGGGTGAAATGGGTAACCATACCAGCGCACTTATCTCAATATCAAAATAATATTTTTCTCTTAATTGTCAAGAGATTCGTTCTGGCCCTTTAAAGAAGTAGAAAATATATGACCTCAGTAAACATTTGGCTTTGCCAAGATATGTTTCATCATCTTTGTATGGCGTTCCAAAACGCTGCTCAAAAACAATGTTTTAATGTTACACTAAAATACACCCAAAGACATAATTCGCAGCTTTGATTTTATGGCAATTACTCAAGCTGCATTTCCCTCACAGAAAAAAAATCCTCCATATTTTTAACTTTTTATTTTATTCTGGATTTTTGGCCGTTCTGGTGTTTTCCACGTTCTACAGTAATATGTTCGTCCGAGAGGCAAGGACGAAGTTTCAATTAATTTTACTCTTCAAATGTGGGATTTGAAAACCGGCGAGAAATGACACATGTTTTAAGGTATTCAAGGTATATTTATTAGATCGAAAAACTTCCTTTCAAAACAGAGAGAGTCAAAGAGGAGAGCAATCCCTCGGAGATGACAATCAGACTTTCTTTCCACCATCATTCGCGGGCACAATGCATTTCCGTCTCCCATTCACTTCTCCACTTCCCTGCACAGATTGTCGTGTCCCGGCTTCTGTCCATCCGGGCATCCAAGTAACGGGCTTCCTATGACGTAGAAAGGCTTAGCATTCTGATGAGCCGGCTTCTGCGGGCCCTCCCCGGGCTTCCCTAGAGCTGGCGCCTGTTTCGACGGGAGGGGGGCCGGTCTGGGTTTCCCGACACCCGTCAGGGTCCCTGTCCTCGACGGCGGTGGCGGCCTCGGCAGCAGAGGCCCGGAGGGAATGGGTGGGAATGGAATCACATGACCCTCCGAGTTCACGGGCCGCACGGGGGGGGATTCGGGGCACTCATCCCCGGGTGGACAGGGGAGCGGCGGGGGCTTCTGGTGCGACGGAGCGATGGCCAGGGACACCAGCAGGAGGGCGGCGGCGGAAGAAGCCGCGAATCGACTCATCTCGACTCCGGGGGGAGGAGAGGCGTGGAACCTGGAAACAGGTGAGGTCGAACCGCGTCGGAGGAGAAGAAGATGATGCTCAGAGCTTCCAAGAAGATGCTGTCCTTCCAAGGCGAGAGAGGCTGAGCGGAGAGGAATTCTTATGCTTCCGGAGGGAGCTCCTCTGGGTGTTGCAGCGTGGCAACTGAGCCTCCCGCCTCGTATGACTCCGGATAAATACCTAACCGCTGGTAAGCAGTCCAAATATTTGCTTCGCGGGAGGAGGAAGAGGGCGGGTCGAGTGCCTCGTTCGTATTCTTTCCCCTCTCCCTCGTGTTCCCCCGTGCTCGCGTGCTAACCGCAGCGCACATTCGCTAACTAATTAGTAGCATCTCTTTCGTGGAAATCCGCGGGACGGCAGGCTGCTTTATGCTTTACGATGCACACACATTCGAGGAGGCATTATTGCTGACATTGGATCCCGTCTCTCCTACGCTTTCCACTTTTCACTTGTTTGCACTCGTCCTCGACGTGCGTGTCATCTCGGAAGGGAATAAAAATACCTCGGTGTCCATATGACGAGCTACTTCTTCGGAACAACACTTTCTTCAATACGAAGGATGCGGAACTGCTAGGTTGGCCAGTTTAAAAAAATCTTTAAGGGAATCAATATTTATGTGTACATCTATAATTTTTTTAAAGTTCTGGGATACAGGCTCTTCCGTGAAAGGAAGAGGTTTCGTCATTTGGCAATGACGGTGGAAAGTGACATTCAGGATCGCTGCTAATCTGGGAACTTGATTCACTGTGTCACAATCAACTATCGCAATGTACACTCCATGGTGATCTCCCTATTTGCGCGAAATGATCTTGTGGTTCTCGAATGGTGGAGATGTCGGAGAATCGGCGAAGTATCCCATCTGAAAACCTCAAAAGGACAACTGTAGCACGATGGACGTGGGGGAGGGAGGGGGCGTGCCGGGAACGCAGATTCGGCGATATTATAAAAGACGTCAATGATGCAGAAAGTGGTGCATCAAAACATGCAGAGATTACAATATAATAGAATACATTTATTTTGTTCTGTGGCAACGAGGCCACTTGAGAAGAGAAAAACATAGACCAAAGGAAAATAGTACAAAAATTTGAATTACATACACACACACATATACATATACTCATGCACAAGAGATTAATCCAACTGCAGCAGATTTTCAGCATGTCTAAAATGTAGCTTCATACACGCTAATGATCATATTATATTCTGCAAAATAAAGGAACAGCCAATAATCTAAACGGACCAAATGTAGAGTGTAGTTAAAAAATAATTAATTAACATGTGCCCCAGAATCTAAGAATGGCATATTTTTCTTCAGCGTTTCACGACTCACATTTTCATCTCCCAAAACACAGACTTCCTCTATAGCTTAATGGAAACATGCCGTGTTATGCCGAAATAATTTTCAATGACTTCCACAAGGAGGAAAAAACTTCAGCACGGACCACAATATCAAAATATTGAAACCGAATTTTCACGAAGTTAGTAGTGGTGAGTCCGCCAATTACTGGATTCAGGATTAGCACGTGCCAAGCCATACGATATTCTTAAACTTGAACGTGAAGCTGGTGATGACAGGAGTATCTGGGGGAGGAGAGACAACATGGAAACCAGCGCAATAAAATGAGCCTGAACAGTATACGATACTTTCGAGAAAAAGAGACACTATAGCGCTCATAAAGATAGGGCGAGCAAAAAATGAAGAATGGATTGGTGTTGGAGGGTCACAGGCGTAGATACTCAAATCACCAGACTAGAAAAGGAAAGGTGCCTTCAGAACAAGATGCCCCTAAGGTTAACATGAAATGGACAAATATAAAGGGGAAGGAAGTAGATGGATTTAACATGCTTTTGGACGCAGGAGTAATTAGGAACATAATGGAAGGGAAGGCACTTCATACCTATCTTCAGCTTCGTAGGCTTATCTTCATATTTGAACTTCGATGATCACAAAGTGCTAATCGAGGAGTGACGATAAGGGAACAGGGATGTAATAAACAAGTGATGTAAAGGGGAAAGAGAATTAGCAAATGGATGGGAAATATCAGTGTTCCGAATGGCCAGTCTTTGATTTGAAAGATTATTTAGTCAGTAAAATATTCAATGGAAATCGATTCGTAGTCGGTTTAACGAAATAGTTGTTGCTTATTGATACCTTATGACTGCCGTAATATTTTGCAATTTTAGCTAAGATGAAGTTTTGTTAATTTTGGCTAAGATGAAGGATTTAAAGAATAATTATTGACTTATTGTCTTTTCTTCAACGAGAAATTACGGTAATTTTTAACTAAAATTATTTTTGAATTAACTTTTGAGCTTGATTTTACGTTTGTGTATCATTCATCTTTTTCTCCTTCCTCCTCTGTTCCATTTTTATAAACGTACTATTATTAAGAGTAAGGCCTTTTTTAATTGTGTTCGGAACATCTTTTAAGGCCGTAGTAACCGTTGCTACATTCTCATTGTTCACCTATTATGCTTCTATTTGAAGGCGTGTCCTTGTGCGTGCATTTCGACCAGCCAAGTAATGCTGATGACGTAATTCCGAGATCATCAGCATTCGTGGAACGTTGGAGCCTCTTCATAATTTCTCAGGAAAAAAAAAGCATTTGCCTCGGCATTTACCTTAAGCTCTCCAGGTTGACATTCGCGTTCCCGTAATTCGTTAAAGGCGACGAAGTGAAAACTAGAGCTCTGTCGCTAAGGTGGAAGGATTAAACTTTGACAAGTCAATTTATGACCAATGTTTTTTCAAATGATACTCTGTGGAAATATGAATTTATTTTCTTGCTGCAAAAAGTACATTTCTCTCCTTAGAGGTACTACAACGCAAATTGGCAAGATTAAAAGACTGGAGGTGGACTTCACCCGGGGATCATCATTCTGTAGACGGTAGAAATACCTAAAGAAAATTATCTCAGGTCCCAATTAGCTTTTTACTTTAACCTCGCTTAAATAGTATAAAACCTCGAATTTACATTCTTCCGAAATATCTTTTACTTATATCATTTCCACCCTCTTTTCTCGCCTCCTTCACACTACCTCGTGAACTACATACTATCCTCCTCTTCCGTGAATGATTTACTTTTCCGTTGGCTCTTCTGTGTACCTCAACTTTTCGACGAAAAAATCCTCCCAAGAACCATCGAAAGATAATCTTATGATGAGACTGTACCTACAATAAGTGGGAAGGGGATAGGATAGATGCTGAGACATTGCAGTTAGTGGTTATCTACTTGGAAAGGATCTCACGAGGGAGGAACCCTTAGATATATGCCAAGGATGATGTGTGAGACAGAATAATGTAGAATGTTGGAGATAGGAACTACAAGGGTGTCTGAAGAAGTTGGCAGCTAGTTTTGGAGAGCTGTTTCTAAACAATTTTTGGATTTATATAACCTGTGATGATGATCTACACTTTACTTTCTTCATTCTTAGCCACAAGTTCATCTCAAAAACCTCCATCCCGCAATCATCTTCAATCCTCATGGGGTAACTAAGTTTTACTCTTCATGTTAGTAATGTATGAATCAGAAAGGTGTGTTATTAATCACTCTGGGTGCGTAGTTCGAGGTATCACAGTAACATTTATGCTTGAGTGCATAATAACCACGCCTGCTCTTATCATTCCCTCATAATTTGAGATTCAATGTACCACTAAATGACTTTTCATGAAAATTATTATTTGCATAGTAAATAATTATGCACGTGTGCACTAACCGAGATAGTGGTAATCTATGGGGTAGAGCGCTTGACTACTGAACGGGGAGCCCGGGTTCAAGCCCCGGTGACGCCTCTGGACCTACCCTCCAGTAAGAACTCAAGATGAAAATTATTTCTGGGTACCAAATCTTCGGAGAAGACCAAAGGAGGCGAAAGGGAGAGGAACAGCCTCTTCTTATACCCTGATGTTTGCTTTTCACACATCCTTGTGTTTAGTTTTACTAGTAGGTGATCTCTGTGCTCACCTATCAAACCGCCATTAGCGTCGAATACAGAGGTTGGCGGTGCCCTGATAATACATATCTTGTGTGGATTCACTCCCTGGCACACACCCTGGCGGCTGCTTGCAGGGTATTTCATATTCGTAGGTGTTAATTAACATACTACGCTTCGAGGACGACACAGCGGTCATAGAAGAGAAACGTGAAGACCTGCATACTACCTTGAACACAGTGGAACAACTACTCAATGAGTACAACATGAGAATAAATTGAAGGAAGAATAAATACTAGTATGATAATGGTTTCTAAAGCGATGGGGATTGACGATTTCCCGTCGGCTGTGGGTTTTCGATGTAATTCTCAATCCACGGCTTACCAGAAGGTTACCCCCTAGGAGATGGTTTCTGCTTTCAAACGTCGATTTTAAATTAAACTGCTATAGATATCGAAGTGATTATGTTGCAGATAAACTGCTTATACTAATATTGATAATAGAGGACAACAGTCATTGAGGTCGATCCAAAGTATGACTGGTCCCAAGGAAACAACAGAGTTTCTAGGATCAAAGGTGGTGACATGGTAGGCTTGGACTAGGTTCTGAGATATAAAATCTGTGTCATCAACTGGAATCATTTAAAAGTAACTAATGCAAAAACCCAAAAAAATAACTGGACCAAAGTTTACTCTCTCAAATCAAGTATTAGAATTATTATCCGTTTTTCGTTTAATAGTACCATCATATGCCAAGTATAAATTTTAAATATTTCATTCTTCTATGCTTGTTGCAGAACTTATTGGAGAAGTGAAATTGTAGGTAAACAGATCGATAACGTCAGTAAATAAATAATGTATGACGAATTGGACAATCTAAAATCGATTTTCCCCTACACTATGGATATTTTATGCCCCTTCGTGATACGAGTATTTATTGTCATTTAAAAGGACTATCCTTCCTTTCAACCTACGAAAAAATTCGTTTCAACTCAACTCACAGCCTTCGAAGTATTCCTTCCCCAACATTTCTTCACCATATTTTCCTGCATTCTTAGTATTTCATCGACTCCACAAAATTCCTCTGAACCCCCACCACTCCCAACATGTTTTTACTTCGGAGTTAACGTATTAAAACCGCATAAGTGACGCGATTTTATTTCGCAATGAGCTGATCCAACCAAGTCACGCCTGAAACTATTAATTTTAATTTTGTCTTCCACTTCGTCCACTCCATCATTCTCCCCAATCGCCTCGGCACTCAATTTCTCAAAAAACAAGTCTTTACTTCTTCCATCGAATGTCAAATCACAACTATGCAAGTAAATTTTCCATTTCTAAATTTCCACGAATTTTGCCATTATGGCTTTTCAAATTCTCTTTTAAATTATTCTCTCTTGATTCCAATTTTCTTCTTCACCAACGATGGGTAATGCTAGCTTACTACTGTGCTCATTTTTGTCCATAATTCTTCCATATTTACCCGATGTTCCTCCTGTTTGCATTCGCAATTGGTTTGCAGAACGAAATTCGAATTGTACTGTAGACTACTTACTTTCTTTTTCTTATAACTATGTATATCACTCCTGTACTTACCCGTTAAATATACTCAGCATGCAACGCAATCTCTTCGTTGAATATCTTATCAAATTACGTCTCTAGATTTATTTCTGTCTTACAATGCTCAGGCCTCTCCTACTATTTCCTTTCATATGTGAAAACAGGATGAAGGACTTATGGTAGCCTTACCAATCTACTTCTATCCTCACATATACCCCCTAGAAAACTATCGAAGTTTTCTTGAATCTCAATTAATTTTCAGTTTCTCCTTATTTTATTAATGAAATATCATTTTTATCTTATTCTATTAACAATTTAAAGCACATTTAATGATAAAAAAGTTGCGATTGCATCACATTCCGGAAAATTGTGTGAATTCACCTCATTATGATAAAATAAAGTCAAACGTTATTGTAATCAAATCCCTACATAACCTATATATTTTCCTTATATATGTGTTATATTCATTATGAATAATTCACTAGTTACTGCTCCATAGGTGATTCCTTCTATGAAAGTCTTAATCAAAATCTTTAATTGTTCGATTTCCTCTTTACTTTTTACTATGACTTCCTTTTGGCTTTTGCGCACCTCGATTATAAATTATCTCACCGAGTAAACTTCCTTCCTCTCGCTCGTAACTTTCGATCTGTCTATTACTGGTGACCCTGCCAGGAAGTTCAATCAACGCTCCCTCTAAAGAAGCTCAGAGGATCATCCGAATGTTCAAGGAATGTGCAAACAAACCGATGCTCATTCGAAAGATATTTTGGTGAAAATATATTCAATATAAATGATGAATAGAGCAGCTTTTAAGAAACTTCAACTGCTTACTATTATACAAACAATGGCTTATGGCTAGAGAATAAACATAAACAATAATTTAAAATAAAACATTAAAGATATTGCTTATTCCCTGGATTATGAGGAGTTTCTGATTTGAAATCAACACTCACAATTTGGTGATAAATCATTTTATTTCGAATCAAAATATTATGTCACAATTTTATTCACCATGACGACATGATATCCACTCACAATAGATGATTCCTCATGGTTGAATTTAATACCAAATACGTGAATGACGTGTTCCCCTTGGCTTGATCAAATGTTATAAGTGTTTGAATTTTCAGAGTAAGGAAATGTAAACACCTTGTTCACTCATGTACGCGTGAGAAGCCATGTCGAGGACGCCTGGATAACGCGACAGAGATGAAACATCGTGCAAGCCATTTCAAGTCTTCAACGTCGATAGAGGCGATGACGAGAAAATAATCATTGGAGATCCTTTGGACGATTGGTGGGAGGTGGGGAGTGGGGGGGGGA
>WURS02000015.1:2793843-2813673 GCA_011762765.2 Rhinocypha anisoptera | reverse complement strand
ATCTAATAGATATCGCCCAAAAAATATCTTTGAGAACCACTCTAACAATATCTATCAGATATATTTGGGAGCCACTCCATTAAACTTAACCTTTGAATTCAATCAGTTTAAGTGAAGAATCAATTAGTAATAACTTTCATTTAGAGTAGCAGTAATATTACCAAGTAATGCTGATCATTTCTAGAAGTAACAGCCTTTTCAGTACTCTGCCATTGAAGGTAAATGGCACTGAACACTGATATTAATGCCTGAAATTAGAATGGTATAAAAGAATTATTTTGTACCATATTTTGTACTACGAGAATATTTGGTCATTTGTTGGTGTGATTATGCATATAGAATTGGGAACTAGTATGAACAGTAGAGTTGAGAACATAATTATTAATATAATTTGCTTGGGATGGGATCCTGTGTTTGAACAAGTCTATATTATATCAAGGACATCATATTTTTTGGGACTGTTATTTTCTGAAATTTCAAGTCCTGGAAAGTAAAACAATTAATTGTTCCTTTTAAGAATGAAAATAATTGGAGGACAATCTATACCTACTATATCAAACAGCTTTTTATGACACCACATTAACAAAGAGTAATATATTTTTACTGTGCTTTCCTTTGGGGAGTTTCTTAGTCGAGGAGGGAAAGGGTAGTAAAAATTTGTTTTATTCACTTTCTCAACATATTTATTCTTGGCCTTGGTTATCTCAGTTTTGCCTGTCATAGGTTTCACGTCATCTTGATGTTCAACTGAAGATGCTGCTGAAGTGTGGCCCAATTAAAAGTGGTAACATGGGAAATATGAATATTCTTCATCCATTGGTAAAGTGTTATTTGTTCACTGGTGAAATAATACCAGGTCGATTGGGACAAACATACTCCTACAAACCACCTACATTCCCAATTATCTTCTGAACAAAATGTCCAGGCTGTGTGCATGATTAAAAGTATACACCTAAATTATTTTTATTAATTAGAATGATTGAATATAATGAAGTTGGAAAAAAATGAGAAAAGTTACAAAAATCATTGTGTGATTGTGAAATGGATTAATAATTATTATAAGAAGACAAATCTTCGACTATAGTGAAACACTTGGGCAAGAAGAAAGTCATTTCACAGTTTGTCTCATATTCATTATCTGAGGATCAAAGGCATAGACAAGTGAACATGCAGAAGAAATCCTTCAAACTGCTCAGAGAAATTACAATTCCTTGAATCTGATAATCTTGTAGGAATGTACTAGGTGTGTAAATGTGTGATCCCACAAGAAAACAGAGTACTGGAAGTCATTTGATTCACTAATGAGGGAAAAATCTTTTTCTTTGAAGGTAAAAACTGAAGACAGTACTGGTGTCCCTCACTGTCAATGAAACTGTTAGTTTTGGTGTCTCGAAATGCTCATGGAAGAGAAGAAAGGGGGGCTGGAAAGATTTCTCGGCACCAGCCATTTGGTTCCTTCTTCACAATGATACACTTATTCCACCATGCAACAGCTGTAGAGTAATTTTTTGGCTCAATACAAGAGTGTATTTTTCAATTATCCATCCTAATTCCCAGGTTTGTCCCTCTATGACATACTTTTTATGATCTTTTCAGCCATCTGTAATGCCTGTCATTTTTCTGCGTTAATAACTTATTCCTAACATTCAGACTTCTATCATGATCAAATCTCTTAACAACCCTACCATCTAATTTTCCTGTGTCCTACAAATTTCAAGTACCTTCCATGCATGAGAGCTCTTTCACTTTTACTCTAATTACCTGAAAGTCTTTTAATTTTTTTGGCTGTCAGCTATTAACTATTGGTAACCATAGAGAGACTGCATAATAAAGACTAACTGAGAGAGACTGTATAAAATAGCACATCAGAAAGACTGGAGGGCAGCCATGATTTAATTTTTTGTAATCCACTACACACCATGAAATGAAATCCATGTGAAATGTTGATAACCACATTTTTTAAAAAATAATGTTTGGTAACACATATTCCACATGTCTGGAATTGGAGTTGTCCCCACACATCTTATTTTACTAATTTCTGCTGGTAATAAACCAAAAACTGATTAGTCTTCCTTTCTTGCAAAGTTAACATTACCAGACTGTAAAGATTAAAATATTTACAATAAGCATAACATGCCACATTAAGATATTATCAATGGTAATAAATATGTTTATAGAAATAAGTGTGTTTATTATTATTTTATTATATTGTATAGAAATTATAGAAATAATAGACTCCCATTATTGTGACTTTGAGACTACTTCTCCATACTAAGTAACATAATGTTTAAAATATTCATAATAATCATTCCATGAATTGAACTTTATTTTATCAAATGAAAAATTATGTTCATTTCAGAGTTCTAAGTTTATTACTCTATGACTATAAAGGTAAGATGAAGTACACTTCAGCTCCAGTGATTTCTCGCGTGGTAGTATGAGAACTGTTAAAAACTTTTTACATGCTAACAAATGCTCTTTTTGCATATTCACAAGGGGAAAATAATTAAATCCAGTTGCCTACATACAAGGATAACATGTAGAGAGATGGCAAAACTCATCTAGATCCATATGCTGCATGTTTATAATACAACCATCATGCAATGGAATATTCCTCAAGCATAATAACCACACATATTATGAGATTTGTATTATATGCACTACCCAATATTAGTTACTTGTGGAATTTTCAACTAGGTAAATATTGATTGGATCACACAAAAATCCCCTTTACATTTAAAAAACTAAGACAATTATGATATCTACATTAATGCAAACCTTGAGCCAAAGGTTCAACTTGCCATCAGCAACAGTAAAAAAAGTACCTTCTCTAGTTTTTAATATTACCTATTGAAAAAGAGGACTGGGTGTTAAAAGATGAAAAATGGTTAGCACAAAGAATACACTAAGTTCATGAGTAATTATCAAATTATGCTCAATACAGTTTGACACATTCCTTTGAATTATCATGTTTTTTTGTCAAAGTATAAATACTACTAGCTAAATTAAAAAATATAAACATTGTTAGTAAATAATAAGAAAGGTGATTTGGTATATATGGGGGAAGTGGTACAATTTCTAATAAAACTTATATATTCCTGACTAATTTAATGACACAAAAAATCTATAAAGCCATTATGATGATAACTTGACTAACAGTGATGCAAATGACATCACAACATTAATGTGTAAATGAATATTTGCTGAACCCTGTATTTGCAAAACCTATAGAAAGAACTACCCACTCTTAAAATAAAGCCACTACTATGGTAGAGAAAAGAAAGGAAATGCTGCATCAGGTGAAATATAAAACATAAACTTATTTGAGTGTACCTTTACTTATAGGTTCACATAATATATTTTATTATAGACCTTGTTGTTTTTATACATATATACAAAGTCTTTCATTCTTTTATTTTAACCTCTCTTCAGAACCAGATGACTTCACTAGGGAAAATTTTCTGAACAGATCACAGATCAGATTGACAGATTAGTAGTTTTTACACTCATGTCACTCTTGCTCACTTCATACAAGTTTAATCAGCATAATAATATTAACAATCACAATGGATGCTTCATCTCATCGATGACATACTTTCCATTGCCACACTCACAGTCATTAAAATCACAAGTTTCAAACACACATCTCACTCCATTAGATGTCATATATAGGAAGCTTTTTGTTAACTTTCAAATCTGTACATCATAACATTAATCATCTTTGGTGGAAATATAGTAAAATAAAAAAGATAATGGCTGAACTAATAATCTAAGCAAACAGATTTTTTTTACAGATATGCATTTTGTTCCCAACATGGACAGCAAAAAATTCATATAGCTAATTATTTTATGAAATTATTAGCAAATAACAGTGACTTGAGATTCTTCAAGGGAAAGAGATGAAATATAGTAACATTACCCGTGTGGACTGATTATTTCCTAAGGTTTGAATGAGAAGCCACTTCAAGTCAGTGTCCCCAACCACAACATAGGAAGCAGGAAACTTTTGACGCCAAAAGATTGTGAAAGAACATTGGGTCAAACACAATTAGGAGGTAGTGACAGGTATGTCTCTCATTTTTGGGTGTTGAACCTGGGACTTTACTGGTTTTTATAAAAGATTTTTTTTCAAAAACATACAAAAAACAAAAAGAAAATAAAGGAAATCACAATGTATGAAATGTAGCTGCATGGACCATTCCTTCCCTCAGAACACCTTTATATATTTATATATAGATATATATTTATATATGTAGATGCATATATATTGGTTTTATATATACTCCTGTATTATTGTCTCTCACTCTCTCTTTCTTTATGAAAATATTCAAGCAACACTTCATCAAATGCCATACATACAGTCTACCTCTCTTCAAATATATCAAATTTTTTGTCAAATTGAAAAATGAAATATTTATTCATATAACAAAACTCATATGTTTCTATGAAAATTCTTCTACAAAATTAAGCAGTACAAATTCTTTTGTGCTATTTAATATATAAAAACACCCAAATAAAAACACTAATGTTTGCACTTTTGCATTGCAGCTGCTGTCAGTAGAAACTTGGGCAACTATTTATATCTAAATAATAAACTACATTCAACAATTAACACTCACCTGGCAGGTTTCAACATTAATAATACATGACTTTGCAGCTGGTCTAAAGAATAACAAAAATTAACATAGGTACTGTTCTTATATACACCAATTAACTCATAAATGTTTTGCATATTACAGAAAACTATCAAATTTTGATCTTTAAAGTACTTTGAACAACAAATCTTTTACAGTTATAAAAACACTGACAACATAAAGATTTCCACAACTGTGGTCCATGAAGCCAACATAACCCTGTGGTATATAGATGACTTATCAACATCTGATAAAATAATAATACTTTTTCATAAAAACTACACTCACATTCAGCGGAAGAACTGTGCTTAAAATATTAAAAAACAATTCCTTACTCAACCAACATTATTCATTCTAAATTGAAGGAACATCATTTAGAAGTGTTTGTAAAAAATTACCATCACTCATTTATAATCCGGAATGTTATTCTTCCTTATGCTGCTAACATTACCGAGATATGTTCACATTATTGTACAATGATGAATACACATCATATATTCTCACTTAAATTCCTACAAGGATAAGAAATGGCACACACGTGTACAAAGAATAAATGCACACATTGACTATTATGTACATTAAGTGTTTACCCTCAAGATGCTGAAAAAAAAATGGCAAAAATCGTCAGGACTAACTTTAAAAAACAATGGCGTCAAAAGTTTCCCTACGTAAACTAATCGAGGTGTTCAAAGTCCACAGTCAAGTGTGAAATTACACTTCAAGACATGATGCATGCTGGTGTAGTGGATTTCATATGGAGAAACACTTTCTATGAGTCACAGAGAGAAGGGGGGGCATTCAAACATCTCGCAGAGGCATCGTCACTTATTCTTCGCTCTATTCTCTGGTGCACAAGTCTCATTACTTAGCACAGTAAAGCTGAGTCGAATGAACACACTCAACGTACCAATGCTCAGGATGAATGCTAAAAGGGAGAGGTATAAAGAGAGATCACTTTTGCATGGTAGAAACTGTAACAGGATTAAAGAGGACAATCTATTCTCACACTTTGGAATATGTGGCAGATACATTTTGGCCTGGCTGTAAGCACAGTGCATCTGGGGACAACGGATATGTTTGCCAAATGTCAGCCATCATGGTGAGGGAGCAAAATGTGATGGCCCTTCCAGGGTCACTGCCTGCTGAAGTTGCCTGCTCCTCATCCAGGAAGTAGCAAGGTTCATCCACTTCGGAGTCAGTCTCCATTGACTGCGACTGTCCTCCAGCGCCAGGGGTCACAGGTCTTCTGACTTACATCAGCAGCAGAAATGAATCAAAAGAACAGGAGAGAAGAATTTTGAGTTAGACAATGAATTTGCAATCAGGTTCGGAAGACAAGAAATCTAAGCCAGTATTGAACTCAGACCAGAAACCTGGGAGCCCATCTCACCCTTAATTTTATCCAGGAACTAGTTTATTCCCACATGAAAGTAATAGAAATATTAAAAATATAAATTCATCTCATGAATGGGCTTTGTCACTATGAAAAACTGTCTGAATTCAACACAATGACACTACTGCTTACATAAAAATAACATAAATAATCTTACAAGCCAAACAAGAATATGCATTCATTACTTTACTTCTTATGATACAACAATCATGCAGCAAATATGGGATGTTTTCACAAAAATCTCATTTTTAATGACATACACCATGGAAAAACTTAGCAAATTCAGTAAATTCTTAATTAGGATTTAGGTAAAAACCACATTTTTATGAGTTCTCATACTTGGAACTCATCAAAATGATAGTATAGTGAGTAAGATAAAAATTATGACAATGATCATACTTGATGAAATCTACACTTGAAAGCACAGGTTTTACCTTAAAAAGGAGGTTTTTGGAAAACTCAAAAGAAATTAAGGAGGTATGCATTGATGGAAGTGCTGACAGGATTATTATTGATAGTCATATCAAAATGGACACACAATGAATAATGCTCATATGAAATTTGTCAACAAATTATTATGTCATAGAGGGGATTACTACATTGTTGATCGGTCATGGGAAACAATCCATTCATACTGCACAGAGAAAGCCGAATATCAAATACTACAGTAACTACCAGTAGGTACTGATTGAGAAGTCATTTTGGTGCTTATTTTAAAAGAACATATATATGCTATTTTTTTATTCAAAACAGGTGAAAGCAAATTTTGATATAATTTAGCTTAAGGTTTGAATGAAGTGTCTAGGTAACTATTAATAACTGAGTTACGGCTTTTCCTGAGATGACAAAGAGGAGAATATACATGTAGGAATTTACATGTTTACATACTCATTCCAGATAATCTTATTACATTTATAATGTCATTTTGGCAGGTTATTAAAGCATCCAATGTACACTGATCTGGGAACATTAACTCCCAAAAAGAGATAATTCTTTGAAATTCATTAAAAAGTTTATGTTCAGGCAACACAATTCATGCACACACAAATAAAGAACAATGCCATGACCACCAAGCAAATGAAATTTCCTCCATAGTCTCTGGAAGTTTTAAATTCAATTAGCTTGCTGTTACTTGTACAACAGAAGTTGCATGGAGATGAAAATGATTAGTCATTAGTACATCAAGAAACATTTTAAGTGATATAACTTCACTTGATATGAACACAAAAAGCAAGATACCTATCTAGTGGATAGGTATTGACAATTCCATATTACAGGTAACATTTTCAGATTAAATTACACATTGGACATCATCCATCAGTGCTGAAGAAAAAAAAGATGACATGACAGTATGATTGGAAAAACAGAAAATGTAGAGGGAATGGTGGCAGTTTCTCAGTTGATTTAGGTGACATGTTAAACATTTTTAATTATCATTTCTCTTAGCTGCAGAATCCCAAGCCATTACAAAAAAGTTTCCAATGAACAAGTGCATGCATAAAGATGATGAGAAGTTTAAATCAGGTGACTAAAAGCTACACATGAATTTATGAAGAGACCTTTCTGTTAATTGTATTTTTAGTAAGAAAACCTTATGTACACAAAAAACTTCATCTCTGAAGGTAAAAAAAGGTAATTTTCTCACCAAACGTAAATTGCATTCTTCAAGAAATTCCTTTTTTAAAATGATGCTTTCCAAACTGTGTCTTATCTGCATAAATCAGGCAGCAAATGTTAACCACACACATATATATTAATTTTAAAAACTGATTTTAAAATAAGTACGTGTTTTGTATTACAGAAAATTGTGTGTGAGAAACCATAGTTTATTGCTTAACTCATTATCTAATTGCATGCTCGTGTAAAAGCTCTACAGCAGTTATCAAAGACTACATGAAAGAATTATATAATTAAGCAGCATGGCTTGAAAGCCTGTGAGAGTGGTAAAGGAACAACAATTTCATCAATATCCCTTTCACCACACAAACCTCAAATTATGGTCTTGCTGATGGCTTATGGTGAATTTCCAACCACAATGTGAGTTAAAGCTATGCTCATGCATTTTGAAGCTTAGCTATGCAAACAATTTCCTATGTAAATGCTTAAAATACAAAAATAAATGAGAACATCCTGGAGAAATTTATTCTTGCATGCCCACTTTACCTTACCAGCTGATAATCATATATGCACTAATTTTCTTTGGGTAACTTCACATATACAACTTTCAGCTTCAATCATCCAAATATCTTAAACACAAATTGAAATCATTAATTTCTGATATGAGCAATGCCATTTTTAATGCACAGAAAACCCAAGAAGGTCAGTCTTCTTTCAATACAGGGAACTGTACAGCAAATCTTAATGGATTTATCAATTAAATCCACAAGTGTTAATTTTAAATTGTCAGAGGAAACTCTTATGGAAGAAATGAATTTAGTGTTTCTTTCTTAACATGAACGACGCATGTTCTCTTATACAATAGCAGACTGAAGTAATCAGTGATAAAAAATACGAAATTGAACAGTCTCCTTTAGTTCTATTTCACATTTTTGGCCTTGCACTTTCAGGAAAATGATCATATTTAAAATAAAATATCCTGGATGGTCGAGACATGGAAAGTATGAAGCCCATTCAACCAACACACAATTTATCTAGCACCGTAAATAATAAACTGTGCCTCATTATAAAAGTAAAGTTGTTAGTGATTTGTATCACTAATTAGGTGAAAGTATTACTTTATAAAGTAGGAGGTAATTATGTAAGTGTAACATGGCAATATTTATATAAAGCTAAAATCCAATATGTATATGTGTTAGGATGTATATTATAATAGATGTATTACTAACTGAAAGCTACTAATGAAACTGAAACTATAATTCAATGAACTAGACAAACTAATTTCAATATATATGTATAAATATGAGAATAAAACAAAAGCAGGTGAGGAGGAAGCCCAAGACTGAAAGAAGTGATGGAGGATAGTTAGTGGCGGAGAAATGGCAACTTAGGAATGAATGGCTGTGAAAGAAAGTAAGTACACTTTCAATTATGAATGTTTTTTTGCTCGTTCAATTGGTATTGTGGTATCTTTCTAGACTGTTTCACAATGAATTTTAGGCAAACATAATATAGAAGAAGAATGGGGAGGATTTTTCTTCACCTTTGAACATGGCATAATTTTTAGGAGGTAGACATAGCATGTTGCATCTATGATTAGCTCAGCATTGCTATGATAATGTTGTAGTCACCAACATTTCTCTGAAATTAAACACTAATGGGTGATGTTACCAGACACCTCACTGCATGAAAACAGAGTGGCACAGATTTGGTGCCAAAGAAGTGGGGGGATTGAGAAAAATCAAACTTGCAAATCATTATTTTCCTATACCGAGTAATAATGGTATTACTTGCAAATCATTATTTTCCTATACCGAGTAATAATGGTATTATTTTAAGACCTGAAAACATGTGTAAGCAAGTTGCATTTGGTAGAATATCTTTCAACTCCCTAGTACATCTAAAATATAGTCAACCAATCTGTGATGTGAGGTTTAGGTTTTCTACAGGAAGATATTAAATATAGTTAATTCTACTGACCCTAACTCCCTAAAACTATATTGAAATATTATAGCATAATCTCAATCTCCTCCATCATAATTGTCACAAATTTTAGAATTTTTAGACGTAACACAAGAATTTTGTCCTAGATATTCCTTGTGGGACAACAGAGGTGCTCATTTGTGTGGGAACATTACATGTCTTAATAATCATATATGAAAAGCCATTTAAAATTTATCATTACACATCTCAAAAATGTTAACAGATAGATATTTCTAACAACTGAAATCATCTAACTCTTGAAAAGAGCATTTAAAAAATTTAAACTCTGAATTTAAAAAGCTATGAAAATAGTTTAAACTCATCATATCAGAACACTGAAGTGAAGATAAGGGTCATGAATCTATTAGGTTAGATCTGGCTCATTGTTCTATTAAAAGAAGGGTTTCCAAAGTAATATGCACAAAAAATAAATTGGTTTATAAAACATAAAAGAAACAATATCAGCAAGTTTTATAACTCTAATTAAAAAAAGATGATTTTCAGTTTTAAGAGTCTCAAAAATAAAACATGAAGCTTGATCAACTTGCAAAAAAATTCTTCCAATCTATGAAAGAAAATAATGTGTAATAAAGTAGTTCCAATTTTTTAATATAAAAAATTAATTTTATCTAACTAAAATCTTCCTTTTAAAGATTTAATATATCTTTCAATAGAAAGCTTAGAATATTTCAAAAAAGAAAACTGAAAAATCATTTTATGACAAGATTTTGTAAGACAAATTTTTGATCAAATTAAAATCATGGACAAAGGGTTAAAAAAAACAGACATATTAAAAAGATTACCCAATCTTAAAAGAACTGGTAATTAGCTAAATATAGAATTGCAGGGTCCAAAATTCTATTAATATAAAATTTTTGTCCATTCTAATTATGAATTGACAAGAGAATTTATGAATTTTATTATATAATGGCAGTAAAAATTTATAAAATATATTTACCTCAGGGAGGATTCCTACTTTCTGAACATTAAACCAAACAATGGGTTATAATATCTATATTAAACAAAAAAATTGATAGCTTCATGCCAGTGAAGATAAAATAATTAAAATTTTTTTTTAAAATTTCAGTTAGTTAGTAAAAGTCTTATTCCAGAATTTCCATGACTGATCAGGAAAGATAAAAAAAAATGAACCGTTTTCAATTCAGAGGCAGTTGAAACTAATATCCTTCTGACAGTAACTACTTAATGGTTGTAAACATTAGGAATTCTTTAGT
The DNA here is from genome assembly GCA_011762765.2 of Rhinocypha anisoptera. Lineage (NCBI taxonomy): Eukaryota > Metazoa > Arthropoda > Insecta > Odonata > Chlorocyphidae > Rhinocypha > Rhinocypha anisoptera. The sequence goes on along the minus strand of WURS02000015.1, from coordinate 2,802,811 downwards.
ATAAGCAATTAGAAAAAGAATCCTTTTGTTTGGCAGCTAAAATTGGAACATTAAAATATGAAGCAATAATGATACAAAAGCTAAAATTGATTTTTACACATTACAAAAATTATAAATATCACTAAACGACCATTTCTAATCTGATGATAAATGGTATTAAGTGATTATTTAAAAAAATAAATTTCTTGTGATCTTAAGAGTGGGTCCCTAAAGGTCCATGTGAAAAATTAAATAGACTTTCCCTACACACAAATTTAGACAGTTTTTTGAAACAGGAGCTAATAAAGTTTAATCATTGTAATTTGAATATTGAAGGTAGGAATAGGTTTTGTGGAAATATGTTGTATGATTCTTTTTGGAATGGATTTACCAATTGCCTATTATTGAGAAACAATTAATGTATGCATTGACTATCAACAGAGGTAACATGCTATGCAATAGTGATGACATGAAACTACATCATTATCAAGCTGTGGTAATGGTGTAGTACACCGAAACATGTCACTAATAAGGAAGAAGTTATTTGTGAAGTATTAAAGTGAAAATTGCAAATTGTCCTCATTTATTTGATTATAGGGAATTAATGAATTATAGGGAATGATTAAGCTGAATACATTGGTGACTAAATCCCATATTCATCTCTCCTTTCCATCTTTAGACAGCTGAAATTCCCATTAACTGACACAAGAATGTACATTTAAACAGCACTTTTAAAACTGAAGTCTTATCTCAAGAAAATCACTACTATTTCCCAGTATTTCAATTATAAATTGCTGTAAGTGTGGCTGCAAAAATTAAAATAGACTGATGGTTGAAGATTCATTTAAGAATATGAGACAGTGACAATAAGAAAAGTATCTTGCATTAGTTCATGACCCAAGGTGGATGGATATATCTGAGAAATGTAGTTTAGTAAAAGTATTATACTTTTGAAGTCAGCCATCTCCTTAGAAATGAGAGTTTGGAAATGTGTGAAAGCTGTTGGAAATATATGTATGGGCTGTTATGTTCATGACTCCCTTTGGTGATATGTAATGGCCAAGGTCTGACATGCTGCGATAGTTTCCTATGGAAGATCCATGCAGCATGGCTATTACGGTGCAAGCGTCATTGCAAAACTGCGATGCAATGGCAAGTGGTGCTTTACCCTACCATTTGCAGACAAATGTTTTCGTCCAAACAACTTTAGGTCAGGGAAATAAGAATTGGAGAATGAAAAAGAGATCAAGTTCACAATGTTTTATTATTGTAACTATATCAGAAAGTGCATATAAAAATATAAAATGTTGCAAGTATGAGACTGTTTGCAAAGATTTGGTTAACAATGAAGTGATCATGAGGAAATCACAATTTCTATAATTTGAGTAATGATGTGGTATGTTTGGTAAATGATAACTGATGCCTTTATGAATTATTTTTAACAAAATTCATTTAACTCTTGAAAGGCTCTTGTTGGCATACCCTGGTACTAATTATTAGTAATTTTTTTAACCTAAAATTTTGTTTTCAAATAACGAATCTGCTACACCCTTTATAGAAAATATATAGGTATACATAGTGGAAAATGTTTGAAGGAAAACTGAATGATTACAACTGTGACTGACTTTAATATCGAATGAAGCAAACTGCAAAGATAGATATGATGACATCAAGCATTACTAGCATCACCATAAGGAATTTTCATGAAAATGTCTGATTTTAGGCACAAATAAATTAAGAGCAAATTAATGAATTAAAGAAACAAGAAACTGCCAGCAATACAACAGTTACTCATATCTTATAAAACTCTCCAGCAATGCATCACATACAAATACAACAAGAAGTTCATAAGTTAACCACTGAATAGTAATGGCTTGGTTTATGCAAATGAATAAACTTGAAAAAAATATGACAAAGAAACAGAACTGTAAGCTAGACCTTAATTGGCACACAACAGTGCTGCACTGATGATAATGACTACATCCAATAAATTATTAAAAAATACTCACTATAAAATGTGTTCTCAATGCCATTCAATATTATTGCTTTAATCAATACACAGCACAGATTGGTAACAATAAATTTGTACAGACATTGTATTTTGTAGCCAACAATCATCTAGTTAATGATAATATTTGTCACAATTTGAATGGTAGCATTATTCTTTGTCTTATATATTTTTTCATGCAAATAGTTACTTTAAAATACATGAAATATTATGACTATCATATGATATAGTTTTTTTGACAGCTAATACTAACGATTATTTTCTTATATATAAAGCCTTATATAAAATACCTTGAGCCATATACTTGGGAATTAATATGATATCAGCTATTTATGTTTACCATACATACATAGTGTAAAAGTGGGTAATTGTCTGGAGGTAATTTAATACCAGCATTTTGAAAAACAAAGCCAGTAGAAATTTTTACAATTTGCCACATGTAAAATATTGATAAAAATTTTAAAATTAGATTAGCAATATTTCCAATCTTTATTATCATAAAGTTATAAAGAAGTAAAATTATCAGGACTAATTAATTACTATTCTCAGCATTTCTTTCCTAAATAATATTTTATTTCCTGTTTTTTAAATAATGAAATATACCAATTTCTTTATTTTTGTGTGATTTGATGCTCGAGTTATTTAAAAAAGATACTATGTGGAAGCATTTATGGAAAAATGCTAAATTTAAACTATTTAAAAAATGAAAAGTTGAGAAGTCAGATTAAATGCTAATTGCACATAATATACAGGGTCAATTATTATATTAGTCACCATAAGAGTTAACACTCTATGGTAGAAAATAGGCTACAGTTAGAAAGGAGTAATCTCTTTGTTAGTGGTAACATCAGAACCCCCACCAAATGTGTCTTTTGTTAATTAAATAATTAATAATGAAAGTGTGATATTACAATACCAAATAGGGGATGTAGCTTTTAAGGAATCTAAAGATATGGTATTCAACGAATCAACATTGAGCAGGAGAATTTAAAGTGCTGCTTACCTTCCAAAGAGAGGATGCCAGAGGTGTGGGTGTGGGCTCCTGCCCACTGTGCTCAATGTGGCAGCGACCTCCTGTGCCCTCAATCCCTCCAGCTCCATGACACGTGCATCCCTCTTCGTAGACCTCCCCCCACCACTCCTCCCAGAGAGGTCCATTGGTTGGGCCACGACGCCCGTTGGCAGGAGGGACGGGGGCACTCCAGAGTGAGGGGCAGGATATCGGTTGGATTGGAGACACTCACTCTCGGGATCCACACCAACCACATGTGGACGAAGTACACCCTGCATCGGAGGGGGAGCACGACTGCTTTCAACTACAGTTCTCTTCTCCGGCTGACTGGCGGATGGCCTTGCAAGGGCCGCCAACAGGTGTCCGTGCTGGTGCTGATGTTGATCCGACCTACTCCCCAGCATGGATTCGTCCATTGCATTTTCCAAGGACATTGGGTCCATGGTGCCATCCGGCCGGGGATTGGAAAGGAGGTTGAGGAGCGAGCGACACGTTACGGTTGGTTTCTGCCTGGAAGATGATGTCACCATTGGAGACGACGTGGGAATTTTCATGGACTCTCTACTGGGAGACGAAACTGGTTGGCGTCTAACCGAATTCTTATTTTGATCCAAACCCAAGGGTAATGCATTCAAGGGAGATTTTCTGGGCCTCGACAGTGACGCTTGCGATAGGGTCTGTTGGAGCTGAGTGCTACTGGCTTCTATGTTACGATAGATCTGCGTTGGGGTCGGCTGTCTCGCATTGGGTACCTTTTGCTCTTGGAAGCTATGCTTACTGGAATGAGGAACAGCATTGTTACTGTGTCCTCCATTGTAACGAACTGCATAGTTATTACTCGTGCTGTTAACGTTATTTTGCAGCATCTGCTGGGCACGGTTACTGCGTGCACCTGAATTTGGAAAAGCCCCTGCATTCATGTACCTGAAGAAGTCTGAGGAGGGAGAGTGGGCAGGAGATAGGGGTGTGGACACAGGAGAAGGTTTCCTGCCACTGCTGTGGGGAAATCTGGGAGATTGCCTCTCCTGCTGGTGGGAACTAACGTTTGTTTCCATTCGCTGGCACCCGATGATCCCATTGGCTCCACCATTACGCTCCATCTGTTCCTGTCCCAACATCTCCTGATGCATGGAGTTGAAGGTTGAGGAGGCGTTAGCTGCCATGATGTCCTGCCATAGATTGAGTGTTTGAGACAGTTCAACCCTGGACTTGTAGTCGGCGATGGCCGCGGGAGGGAGGGAGGTGGGTTGCAGGAAAGGACTCCCGTGAACAAATGGTGGGTTTTGTGGTGGTGGAGGAGTAGGGAAGTGTGACAGTGCCCTCGGGGATGCCGCTGACTGTGAACTTGGAGACACGGGAGGAGGTGGACCAAACATGGCATTACCAAGAGATGCGAGAAGTTCTCTGTTGCCCGTGTTGACGGCCATCTCCAATTGTCCCAGGTACGGTAACCAGAGCATGTTGTGCAAAGTGGCAGCGGCTGCTGCAGTGGCGGCATCTGATTCCGGTCCCATGGAGCTGTCAATTCGTGGTGAGGCATTAACTTCTCTCCCTGTGGAACGCCTTGATAATGACTGATTGGGAAAGGCTGATGGAGAGGAATTTTTTGACTGTTTGTGACATTTGGTGGTGGATGGTTGGGGCACTCGAACGGGCTCTGTTCTCGAGGATGATGAAGAGACAGATGGGCTCCTCTGTGCCGAGAGGGATACAGGCTGCTGCATCTCTGGTGTGGGTAGCCTTGTCAAAGTCGTCTCTGAGGAATTTGCAATGTGCCTCAATGCCAAGGAAGTTGGACTTTCAGTTGATAGTGGTTTCAGAGCTAACTTTGCTGCGCTTCGCCTTCCAAGCAGATCTTTTAGTCTTCGAAGCTCCAAACCTGATTTTGCATCTTCGCTGTTAGCCTCGTTTTCTTCACCTCTGGGTTCGATCTTCACTGACAGTTGAGGTTGAGGAGTGGAGACGGCATTATGGATCGAGTGTGCTGGGGAAGGGGTCCTCTGGTGAGGGGTGCTTCTGTTGGGGGGAGGGGAAGTCTTGTGTGCATCTGGGGAAGTCAAAAGCTCAAGGAGGCGTGATCTTGAAAATGATTTACCTACTCCCTCATTTATTTCGGTGGGAAATGCAATTTCTACCTTTGGCTTTGGTACTACAATACCTACAGGACTTGCCAACCCAGGGCTGGGGTTAGCATCCTTGGGACAACTAAGAAGTTTTTTAAGCGTAATTTGATGACTACTTTCTGCAGGAATATGTGGTTCTATCATTTCAGCAGCTGTCTCTTCTTCCTCCATCACTTCTAATTTAATTTTTTTAATTGGAGGCTCTATTGGTGAATTTTCATTCCATTCACCACCTGCCTCTATTTTGGAATCTGTGCTCTTTCCTCTGAAGGACACTGAAAGGGAGACATTCCACTGCTCCTTACCATCATTCTTTTCTTTCTCCTGATTTTTTGAACACTGAGTTGCTGGAAATACAAGGTCAAGTGGGTCCTTCTGGGGAGTTTTTGTTTCTATCGCCCGTTCTTCCAGGTTTTGAGGATTGGAGATCGTGACTGGTTCCATTGAATGAGCGGGCAAGGGCAATGATCCATCGACTTTGGGGACTCGCAGCTCCTTGGTGGGGAGCATACTCCTAGGGCAGGTGGTGATGCGAGTGCTCGGAGGCAATGCAGTAACGTGACCTCGTCTCATCTTTTTGAATGGAGGAAGGTCGTCTATTTCATCGCCTTTCCGCTTTGGAGTCGTCAAATCTGCAGGTTCCTCTTGCCCATCATCCATGGGAGAAGTGGAAGAGGAGGGCTGGGACTGATGAAGCAATGATGAAATTGAAGCTGCATGTGCAGGGGGTGGTGTTTTTGGAGGACTCTCCTCTTCCTCCTCCTCATCCTCTTCCTCCTCCTCCTCATCTTCATCCTCTTCATCTTCGTCCTCTTCTTCCTCTTCGTCACCTTCTTCTTCCTCTGCAGCAACCTCTCCCTCTTCCTCCACAGCTGGGGCTGGTGTTTCTTCTGTCTCCTCTTGCTCAGGGGCTATTACTTCTGGTTCAATGGCTTCCCTTTCAGGGCCTTCGACCTCCCCTTCAGAGGCCCCTAGCACTCCCTCAGGAGCATTCACCTCTTCCTCAACAACAGCTGTCTCATCATCAGCAACACCTGAATCATCTTCAACAAGGGTTGACTCTTCATCAATGGTGCCTGCCTCTTCTTCGGTTGCAGTGGTTTCATCTTCTACAGGATTTGCATCCTCTTCTGCATTGACTCCCTCCTCCTCAAAAGGGCTTGGCTCTTCTTCACCATTGCCTGCATCTCTTTCAATAATAGTGGCTTCTCCCTCAACAGTGCATGGTTCATCTACAACTGTGCCAGCTCCATCTACAACAGTGCCCACAACCTCATCCTCTGCGGTGGCCCTTTCGTCCTCAATGGTCTCTCCCTCCTCATCAACTGCAGCTCCCTCCTCCATCTCCCCTTCTCCCTCCACCAATGCACTCTCTCCATCCTCAGTAGAGAGTATTTCTGCTCTCTCTCCCTCCAATTCTAACTCTGTTCCCTCCTCTATTTCCTCCTCAACCACTCCTTCATCCTCGCCCTCCTCAATGAAATTTGTCACTTCCCCATCCACTGCGACAGCAGTTTCAACCCCATCAATCAACTCCTCCTCGTCTCTGACTCCTGTTGATGCGATTTCAGTCTCAGCAATATCATCAGTCTCATTTACAGATTCCGCATCCTCCTCTATACATTCCTGTGGATGCTCTGACTCTTCATTCTCCTCCTCGATGAACTGCTCCTTGGTCACCTCAGTCTCTTCACCAATGCCATCCTCCATGGCAGTATCTTCATCCAGGTCTTCGTCTACAGTTTCTGCCTCTGCCTTAACATCCACCTCCTTAACATCAGCCTCCTCTTCCGCCTCTTCTTCCTCACATCTTTCTTCAGTGGGGGGGTCATTCTCTTCCTCTTCTTCATAACTACCTTCAGGAATTTGTTTTTCGACCGAGGCACCATCAAAATCAGGAGATGATTCATCAGGAGTCTCCGCTTTACCTGAATCCTCCCCATCTTCCCCACCCCCTTCCTTTCCCTTCTCCTGCACACCCTCCTCTGTTTCTTCCACTCCCCCATCATTCATCTCTTCTCCCACACATGGCTCCGCGTTGTCCTTCTCCCCTTGAACATCCAACTCCTCCCCCTCATTCGTCTCTTTCTTTACCACCTCGCCGTTCGACCCATCAACTTCCTCATGCTCTTCCGTCTTCATAGCCTCCATATCCACGGGTCTCTCTTTGACTTCGACTTCTTGAGTTGCGGGTGGAGGGGGCTTGGCCGCGACGGATTTTGAGATCCTTCGTGCAGTGTGACTATTCGCGCGCGATACTCTTGATCTCGCAGTCGATCTAGTGACCCGGACCCCTTTTCTTCTGTTCCTGGCGCCCCCTCTCGTGGGGGGTTCCCGGGCGGGGGGCTGAGGGGGCGGTGACTCCTCCGCTTTCTCCTTTTTCCTTCCACTTTCTTTCTGCCCTCCCTCCACCGAAACCTCCCTTTTTCCCTCCTCTTCATCCTTTTGCGTCGGCAGAGGGGGGATAGCGGCGACCTTCCGCACAGCAGGTTTCCTGCCGTTCCTCGGCCTGCTCCTTTTCACCGGAGTTCTCTTTCCCTTCTTAACTGCAAGTCTTTGGTCTCTCGATTTGATTGGTCCAGGCTTTGACGCTGCCTTCGCATCCGAATTTTCCTCCGGCTCGATAGTTTTCGCAGGTCGGTTCGCCTTTGGCGCAGCATCCGGCCTCCCCGGGCCTTCCCCTCCATACGTCTCGGGCTGACCGGGAGAATCGAGGCCTTCTCGCGGTTTAACTTCGTCCCGTTGACCTCCTCCTCCCTCCTCCGCCGGGGAAACCGCGGCCCTCCTCGCTGTGACCTTTGGCTCGTGGGTTCCGCTCCTGGACTTCCGCCTGGTGGGGGTTTTAACCGTCGTCGACACGGGGAGTCTCAGGAGGACAGAGGGGTCGGGGGGGCTTTGTACGACGACGACATCCGAAGGGGGGGCTTGGGAAAGGGCGGCGGGTTCCTTCGGGGGTGGTGTGGGTTGGGCGGCGTTCGAGGGTGGTGCCATGGCCACCGCCGCGGGTGCGGTGGCGGGATTGGTGCTCGCGGCAGCGGCGAATCGCTCGGTCCTGGGTATGGCCCTCCATCCGTTAGGAGTCTTGGTCAACCGAATGCGATTCCTCTTGTCGTAGTCCTCGCACAGGACCTCGAGTATCGTGGCCGCGTCGTCCTGTTTTGCCCACACGAAGATGGGGTTGACCCTTGGGGTGGGGTTGACCCCCGCCGCGTCGGAGGCGCCGCCGACCTCCTCGTCCTCGTCCGACTCGGCGGCCCTCGACCTCCTCCTCCGTCGCTTCCGGTGCTTGTGCCTCCTACGCTGGGACGAGGAAACGGAGGCGGAAGACGTGGAGACAGCGGAGGAGGAGGCCGTGGTCGAAGACGAGCAGGATCGCTTCCGGTGGTTGCTGCCCTCCACCGTTCGGATTCGCCGGCCCTCCAAGTCTCCCGTCGGGTGGTGTTGGTGATGCTGACCTCTCCTTCCGCCCGCGGCCGCCTCCTCCTCATCCTCCACGTTATTATCATCTTCCTCCTCCACCACGACCAACTCCTCCTCCTCATCCGCCTCCTCCTCCTGCCTCCGCCTCCTCTTTTTCGCTCCCTTCCTCCCTTCCGCCGCCACCTCCTCCTTTCCTCCTTCCTCTAGCTCCTCCAAAAGGGACACCCTGACTCCTACACCGCTCTCCGCATCCCTGCGCTCTCCGATTCCTCCCCCCCCGCCGCCCTCTCCAACCGCCGCCGCCACCCTCCTCCTCGCCTCCTCTTCCACCACCACCAAAACCTCCACGTCGGGATCCGACGTGGTCGTGACGTCACGAGACGCCCAGGCGCCGCCGCCATGACGTCTCGGCGGGAGATTCGGGGG
>WURS02000015.1:2760984-2783782 GCA_011762765.2 Rhinocypha anisoptera | reverse complement strand
CCATGTACAAGTTTGTTCAACAATATTACAGTAATATACAGTATAATTTTACCCACTATATAAATAAAGAATATACCGTCTCCGGCACATCAGAAACAACCTTTATATCGTATGCACATATCGTCATTTACATAATACTTAGAGCTCTCTATTTAATATATTCAATTTAAATACATTTCCAAAAACTTTCATGGCACCATAATAACGTGAAATGTCTCACCATGATCTCTCAGAGATGTCTCAGAGACATATGAGACCTATATGAGTCGTCTCAGAGACATTCACTGCTGTGTGGGAGGTTGAAGACAGTTTCTATTTATATTGTAACAATCACAGATGTAAAGGAAAGGAGACAACAGGTAAAATAGCCTGGGTCAAGGAAGTAACTTATTATGGCAAATAACATAAGCTTTGACATAAGGAAGTTTATAAAAGAATACACATTGAGTTTACTTTTTAATAGAAGTGATTCATGGGTAAAACATCACATGAAGAAAATTAGACAATACTATGTTTCTACAGAAAAATGTTACTTATTAAATAGAAAGATGGATTTACAACTGAAGTGTTCAAAAACAGGCAAAAGAGTAGCATATGAATCTCACACAAAGAAGATCAGATCTGAAGAAAAAATCAGTAGGCCACCCCTTAAGATGATGTAATAATTTAAGATGGAGAGAACTCTATAAGGGAAGACCTGAATAAATAGGTCAAAGATGAATTGGATGGAGATTAAAATATTTTGAAGAGCTTGGAAAACTACAGACAAAATAAGAGATTGGCAGGTATCAGGTTAGCATGGAGAGATACTACAGAACAATACTGAGGCTGATAATAATAATACATATTATTATTTATTTTCCCAGAGGACCATGATTACTGGACCGTGGTTATTGTATATTACACAACCTATATCAAAATATTCTCATGAGTTAAGGAACTTTACAATAATCAGGAAGTAAAAATGGAGTATAGATTATAGTATACACAAATACTCTCCTGTTACATTTTACATTAACCACTGCAAGATATATGTATATATACATGGGAGTGGTGGCAACTGGTGGTGGTATTTTAAAAATAAACCTAGAAGAAGAATCACATGGCTTGCCAGCAAAAATTCTGATAGACGTTTTTTGCATTTTGAATACTTTTGTCAACAGGTATGAGGATAACCAGAATAAGATACAGTATAGTATACAAGAATAACATTTTTCCCAATGTACTTTCACTTGTTGTGAGATACAGCTGTCTTAATATATAGCAAATTGAGTTTAATTCATTACACAAATAATCAAAATGCTCTTTACATGAATTATTTTCTTTGATATATATTCCAAGAATTTGCAAACGTGTTTTTCTTAAAGATTTTCTATAGATGAAAACACTTGTCTTATTTTGGAAGAAAACATACGTAAGATGGCAACATCCTCTACATGAGCGAAATTAGATCTTGGCCGTTGGTGGGGACAGACCTTTCCTGTTGTGCAGGGGAAGGCAGAACACTTTCCTTAATTTCTGTCATAAATAAATACCTTATACAAATGCACAATTGTTGAACTTAGAATGATGTTCCTTCATTAACCATTAAAGAAAAATATTAAATTTATTTATTTCAGATAACATTTTGATCAAAACATCTTCTGAAACAATTCAAAATTTTCATTTTGAACTTCATGGCTTGTATAATTAAGTAACGTTCATATTTCACTTTAAACTCATCATTATATTTTGCAAAAGACTCAAAATACTTCTCTTTGTTTTTGGAAGATTCAGATTCATCGTGGCCTTGAATGGGCATATCTTGTTTGGCCAAGTTCAGAAAAAGTTCAAATTGTTTTGTTTTATACTCAAGCTTTTCAGAAGAAAGCTTTTTGCCAGAGGACAATATTTGTGTTGAAACTGTTACTGTGGTTTTTATAGTTAACCCACTACACCATCAAACATTTGTGACTTTTACCAGATCCATGATTTTCTAATTGTTCTGTATTATTTTCCCAGTTGCTCAAGCCTTTTTCAGTTAGTGAGTTTTAATCACTAATACAGGGTAATATTCTACATGGATAACAGAATACAACATCCTCCTTCACATTATATTCAATCCAATCAAATTTCTTAAAATAAACAGGTGTGAATACTTCTTTTGCAATTTTAAACTCAGAAAGAGGGTATCCTATTTTTTATTATTAAGATTTTAAAGAACACATTATTTTTGTTGCAGAAAGCTGGGGAGGGCATTATCCCCCATTCCCTCCCTACTCCATCCAAGACCCTCTGACATTACATCTTCAACCCTAAATTTGGTGCAGCTCACCTAGTACCAAGCACACTCTCATATGAGCATCCATACATCAGTGGTAGGGGGTTCAATTCCTTTTCCTGTACCACCTGCAGTTTCCCAGAAAGACATGCAGCTCCGGTGCTAGCTGGAGGTCTCCAGGAGTCTCATCAGACCTTACACCTGGGACCATCGTGTAGTAGCCAAAGGCTCTATCCCACTAGTATAGCACATCCTCAAATTGATATATAATTCCAATAATACCCCTGATTGCAATATCAGTTTCAATGGTAAAGCTGAAGTGGATCCTCAAACTATTGCTGAATACTTCAATTCTCAATTTTGTAATATTTCTCCTTCTTCAAGTAGGTCCTCTTCTTATTCTCAAGGTAGGACCTCCCTCCACTCATTTTTCTTGTTTCCTACTGTTCCATCCAAAATTTTAAGCATCATCAAATCCCTTCATAATTCCTCCTTAACAGGACCAGATGGTATTCCCATCTGTAGTTACCACTTCTTCTCAAGTTACCGCTTACTGATATCCGCTTACCGCCTTTCTTCCAGTGCTTTCCCCTCTGCCCTAAAGCAAGCCAAAGCAAAAGAGCACTCTCACTGAATCTAGTAATTACAGACCTATTGCCGTCCTGTCAATTTTTCCAAAATTGTTTAGAAATTGTTTCACTGTGGGTTGGACATTTTTATAAGGAATTAAGAAATGATGAAGAGCTCAGTGGGTGGAAAGAGAGAAAGGGGAAGAAGAAGAATAAAATTTTGGATGAATGGGGAGGAAGGAAGGGAAGAGGGATTTGTGGAATTCAAGAGAAAGGTTTGAAAATAAATCTGTAATAGCATTGACTCCAAGGACTTAGGTAACCCATTGTGCAGAAAATTTTATGATAATGACCTAGTTCTCTTTCTGGACACTTTTAAGTATTAAGGGTATTTATTCCATCTTCTTTTCCATAATTGCATACAAAAAATATTCAATCTATACTTATCCCCTTCCCTCACTGAAGCGTACAATGCCTTGGGTTTTCATTTTCACCTCTGCTGAAACTAGAAGTCTTACATAAAAGGATGAAAATAAATTACAAAATGAGGGGGTGGTAAAGTTATGAAATTATTCATAGACAGCTACTCACAGTGAAGGTATTGTCTATGAAATTCTATCATCCTTATTGGAATGCTAGAGGTAAGTTCTTTATGACTGGTCTTTTTAGCATATCTCAAACATGAGTCATAAGCTGATAACCAACTCCAACCTGTCAGGTACATAAAAGACTTAGCCTAAAGAAAGTTATAAATTCAGGGACATTCCAAGGCATCATCCTTTTGGCATTTTATTGTAATAAGAAAAGTCAACCTCTTGATTTTTCCTAAGAAATATTGCACAGTAAGTTTCTATGGTAAGTAAAAGTATTTTTCTTGCCACTATAATAATGTGAATATCATGGAATGATAACTTACATGGAATAAGTTACATGATGGAATTTTGTTCAATAATAACTGAATGGAATAAAGTAAGGCCTCACCAATTATACAGTAAATATGATGAGAGGAAAAAAATAACAATATTTCTGGAAGATGGAGTATAGGGCTCCTTAATGCAGAGAGTGGCTGCAGACTGGAAGGAAATATCAAATGTTTGAACAGGGAGAGTTGGAAATATATTTCAATGGTACCCAAGTTTTTGGTGAGGAACTTTTATATGATCTAACTGAACAGTCTGCTTGCTTTATAGAGATAATTTAAGTATTTACAATCAGGGATACATTTGATTAGATATATATAATGCGCCCATACAATTCAAGCACCTTACCAATTAGGAATTACACAATGATCAATAAATAAATAAATAAGATCAATAAATAAGAATAGAAATTCAATATATGGACAAAAAATTAATATCCACCACCACCACAGTAATTAACCCCAAGGCTCACCTAGTACCTACTAAGTCCAACAGGAAGGGTTAGACAGCAAGTTTCTTTCCCTGTGCCATCTGTGATTTTTCCAGAGCCACTCTCTAAAATTTTTGGATAACTTCACAAAAGCAAGGAGCTACCAAACATATTTTCTCTTGTTTATAACATTGAAACTGGAAACTGCAGTAAATAAAAAATTACACCATTTAAAATATAAAAGTAGAAGGTGTAATATAACTTATAAAAAATGCGTTGATGTTGTTTATTAAATTCGTTATAAACAATTAAAAATAAATTAAAAAGTTATTCTAACGAAATCACTTATATAAATTTTAAAAAATTTTCTATAAACACTATCAAACTTTCACTTTATTTTAAAATAAGCAAAACGTTTGTGACTCCAAAAATTGATGAATGACAAAAGTAAGAAAACTAATGTGCAATGTAGAAAAATGTCAACGACAAAAATAAGGTAGTTATATGTATGTAACTATATGTAAAAAATTGTTTTAAATAATTTTAAAAATTAATTTTTATAAAAAGTAGCAACTGAATAAAGAATTTAATTTCTCAAAGGAATAAAAATAATAATATTGCAAAGAAAAAACATTAAAATGAACTAGTAAAATAAAGACATTTCCGTACGGAACCGATCGTGGAACTTTCGGCTGGGTCAAAACTTTTAGTATTCAGTAATTTTTATCTCTGGTCCGGAATGAGGAGAAAATAATAGACGGCATGAATGACGAAGCGCCATGCCTTTTCCGTTTGATGTATTTGTTTAAGGGGGCTCCTCGTACCTGTTGTCGAGTGCTTAATTTATGAACACTTGAGAGAGGGCACCGTCTCGCGAGTGCCCGACCACTGTCATGGCTGACATACAAAATACAAGTAAACTTTTTGAAATAGTTTAAATGAAGAGTGATGCTTTCTTCGCCAAAAGTTTAAATAAAAAGAACTGTAGTAGCCGTTTTCGAGAAATTTATCAACAAAGAAAAATATATGTGTAACCAATCGTGGAGGCTCGAAATAACTAGAAACGTAATGTAAAAATGTTGTTCATAAATAAATTGATAAAATGTATTCCTCAAATAAAGATATCGCGTTTCTATATCCTATGCTGTTAAAAATTGTCGACTTTTACGACATTTCCTGTGGTCGCCTGTCGCCAAAAGGGCGTAACCAAGGGCTACTCAGCAGACCATGGCGTGGCACCTAATTTGTTAGGCTAGGCTACACAAGGTCCAAGTGATGGGCTTTGAACTATGACCTGATGAAGGAAAGTGTATAAAATTTATGAAAGCGGAGTCTAGGCGTGTCAAGTTGAGTAATGAGCCTATGATTGATTGGAGTGTTCAACCAAGAACTAACAATTTCAGTTTCCTGTAGTGTCAATGGCAAATTGGCATGATTAAAGTTATACTTAAAACACTTCTTTTTGTTACTGTAGTAACTATAACTGACTAATGTTTCCTGTGTTCATATATAAATGTTCTCTGAGTAAATATGAGTAATTGTTGTTTATCTGAGTATATCACTTCTAAGTAATGCAAGCATAAAAAACAGCAAACATTTCAATTTTCCTTATCTTGACTCCAAGACGAGAAACATCTGTCACTATAATTATGATTTGTGAGATTAGGGTAAATGATAATAATGAATCATCATCATTTTGCCATAATTACCAAATTCCTTGGAGCTACGAATTCGATATTCAAGACATATAAGCACTTTTAATATCCTTCTTTTTACTAGAAGAAAGCCCACAATTAACTCAACCGGAATAGAAAATAGTTTAACCGAAAATATTTAACAGGTATATCGTGATAAACTGATAATTTAGAATAAATAACTAGGTATTTATTAGTCTATATCGTCTATATGTACCTTTGAAATTCGATAAAGACACGAACTAAAGTTCATATGGCATTGCAGGTTATGCTGCGTATATAGCAAACATGCAATATTAGTTACATAAATTCTAAAATTAGTCATATTGTTTATATGTAATCATTAAATTACATAAATTGCATTTGTCTATTAATATGACTTTATAATAAAAAGCTGTATACCGCGATAATTAACGCTTGCATGCTGTCTTCATGGTTGACGAAAACTCTTCCACTTTGATGAGCTGCATTCGAGCAAATATACCTATTTAAAGTATAAATAGAAGTTCCATTCATATTAAAATATGTACTGAAAGTTCAATTGCATATCGTAATACACTTTATCATATCTAAAAAAACGTTAATGACAATATATTATGTATTAATGTAATGAATTAGGTATACCTTTATAAGTGAGTTTTGGCGCTGAAATTTAACCGCCGCAATACTAAATAAAATTCTTGACTCTTCCGCACAGTACATGTACAACTTAGCGTTGATGTCGCAGTTGAATTCAAAAAATGTTCCTCAAGTTTCCGATAGATGGATTGTGGCAATTTATTTATTATAATCATTGGTTATAAAAATTGTAACCCTTTTAACAGGATTATGAAATTTTATCTTAAAGATTTTAATCGATGTTCAAATTGCATACTATTGGAATGTGGAATGAGAATAATTTTAAAATAGGCATCCATCAACGAGCAAGAGAACACAAACAATGTAAACAATTTTTTTTTTAGCTGTTGCAAGAAACTAAAAAAGGCACCTTAAAAACTTTTAAATTTCTTCAATGGTTCTGTGACTCGTTTTATTGTCTTTGATAAGGGAAGAAATAACTTTTTACCTTACTGATAATAAAACCACTTATTTCAACAAGTACAATCAACATTTAGTGACTCCCTCTCGGATGGACAATACATCTTTGGCTCTTTATCTGAGCTTCAATGAGGAGCATAAAGTACTTATGTACTAAAAATCTGTATGATTGTTAACCTACTAACAACCCTTTACACAAAAAATGTTGGCAATTCCATGTAGTTATTCTAATTTAACCTTAATCTCCCTCAAATCTATTCCTGCTTATTTCTCTGAACCAGACCTGTCACGTATTGATTGTCTCTATATGCTGTTTTCAATTACAACAAGTTGACTATAACTATAATTTTAAAAATAAACCCGATCTTTACTACTTCAAGTTTAAAGGCTATGACCATTTATATTCCAGGATAAATTTAGTGTGTGATTCTCATCATCCTGCCATGCTTTCCTACACCAGGGATATATGATTTAAGTAACTGATTTTACATTGTGAAAGATGACTAAGAAATGTGACATTTTTCATCTAAAAAATTACTTGTGATTACTCTGGGTGCCTCCAGCTTGGAATAGTGATTTCCTGGACATCAGAGATCTTCCTGGGGAAACACAGGGAAATGAACTGCCCCCCTTATTACTCTGATGTATGAATTTTTTAACACACCATTTAGCTTAGTACTAGGTGACCACTCTAACCCTATCTATCAAACCCAACTCCTCTGCATTTGACTACTGTTTTAGTGATGAAAGACAAAACCAACCAATTAATTCGTGGCAACAACTGCTCAAACTATTTTTAGGAACATGATTGATTTTATAGAACCTATAAGTGATTTGGGGAACTATTTGATCAATAGTCTTAAGTTCAATCATCTGCAATAAGGAAATTCTCAGAAAATCAATGCAATATGTAAATTAAATTTTGGCATCCACTCAAGTATTTGCATATATATTAAGTATTATCTTCATCCAAAGATGTTTCATTCAATCATAATGTAGTAGCATGGAAAATTAGGGCTCTTGTGAAATTAATATATATTAGTCAGAATAAGGTAGAAACAGAAATTTGCAGGATATGATGGGAAGGTGAGACAAATACCACTTGGTGTCGTAAACACCTTGCCTCGGGCTTTGTGATATTCCATCTTACAGAGAACAATTAACCTCTCCTAAATGATTTCGACACCCTGTGGACAAGGGTGAGGTATGAGGGGAGAGGAGAATGCAGGTCCGGGAAAATCCATGAGAAATACCCCAATAGGAAATGGTCTCAACACATCCCCACTCCCAACCCCCCTTCCCATTCCTGTGACCACACATTGGATGGATGGATATAAATTAGGGTCACTCTTCACCCCAGATCTCTCTCTTCCGGCATTGAAACAAGTACTAACTTTTGTGCTAAGAAGCTTGCCCTGTCCATCACCATCGTCATAGCCATCGTTGGCAAAAGCAGCAGCAGCCACCAGCCTACCACCTTCCCACCCCCATACCCTCTGAGATGTAGTAGTGCCACATTGTGAATCGAGAGACATGGTGAAGAATCTTTGTTGTTAAAGAAAGCTCCTGAGAGTGGTGATGCTGAAACGGTTGAGCTGCCACTGGCTGATCCCAAGGGGACTCATGCTCTTCAGCTGCCTCCAGCATCTCCTGCAGCTTTTGCACTTGGATACCCTCATGTGGAAAGTAGATATGGCCCACTTCCTCCATAAGCTGCTTCAGGTGTCTTTGGTGGCCTGCGGTGGGGTTAGCAAGATGGAGTCCTTACAACACCTTACGGATGGCCGGCATGTGGAATTCAGAAAGCGGCAAGGGAGGAAATCACTGCTGTGATGAACATAGGGGGTGAGAACCTGCCCTTCAATGTAAGCAGCACATCGGGGTAGAAGTCAGAATACTCCTGTTTCACTGAGGTAGCTGTTGGTGACATTGATTCCATTGTCCCCTTGCAGACATTTTTCTGTGGTGCTTACCATTTTGGAGACATTATTTACCCAGTGATTAGTTGTCTGAATAATATCTGTCGCATGAGCCCTCAATTACCATGCAACTACAATAATGACACAAGACCAACAATCATAGAACTCTGTCACATTGAATTTATTTCATAATGTAAACCAGTCTAAAAAATTGTGAACTATATTAGTACACAAATACCCTTTCAATTTAGAATGAATTTCTGTAAGGTGACATGTACTAGTACTTATCTCTTATAATACATCATAGTTGAATTATAAATACTTACAAGCTCAAAATCTGTTTAAATAAAGCAATACATTTAGCAATATGTTAAAGAATAATTTATTGTCTTTTTGCAAGTAAATTATATTTACCTAGCAATGAAAACAGAATATGGATAACAAATTTAAATATACATATTTGAGTACTTAAATTTTCCATTATTTACAAGTTCAAGAAATTTCAAAAAAATGATCTACCTTTTGATACTTCCAAAAAAGGAATTTAGGGGTGATAACTTATTAGATTACAACAAGAACCCCATAAAAAAATCAATTTATATTAAAAAAGGACTACATTTTCAGAAAAAAATGACCAGTTGATGAGCCAATTACAATATCAGTAAAGCCATATTTAACAGCATGTGATAATAAACATTAGCTGCAGACATTTTGTATACAAATTAAAATCAATGGCTAAAGTTAAATTACATAAGTGCAAACCTACATGGAAGTCACATGAAGACACATTCCTTTACATGATCACTACCATTCCTTTCTAGTATTTTATACTGCTAGGATATCTTAAAATAGGTAAAAACACTGGCATGATGGATTTATAACATAAATAAAAATAATACAGGAGAATTAAGTACATTAGTCTAGCAATGCCCAGAGAGAGACTACCCAGGCTTTCCAATAAAATTCAACAAAGTAATATTGTACAGTTTAGTGCATGTCTCACTCATATGGAAAAAATGGACAGAATGTAATAAATGGTAGTGAAAAAGTGAAGAAATGCCATTTTGAAAGCACCAAAATTAACAGACAACAGAAGGACAACAGCATATAAATAGCACAGATCTGTAAATTTGTACAAAGAACTGTATAATTCGGTCACTTCATAAATGAGACAGTCTTTACATTAAGGAATGTCAACACCAGTTTTTCTTAAGCACCTTACGTGGCTTATAACCAAACCTCTTAGAAATCAATGTCACTTACATTACATACACAGTTGAAAATCACCACTACTACCCTGGCTGATAGAGTAACACTTCAGAATAAATGATTGCAGTTCAAATATGATTCTTCAAATTAATTAATGAGATTCATCAAGGATTTTTACTGTCCAAACATTTCAAACTGCAAAACTGGCTAGTAAACAGGAATTGTGATGTATACTCTCTACTTGACCTATCCTAGGGAATGCTATACAGATGAAGCAAGTAGGAAGGCCTTTGTATCCTTTATTATGTCTATCATCTAATCAACCAGGAAGTATCAATACAAGTGTCTTCATTTTAAAAGAATATATATACTACAAACACCCAGAATAGACTTCTTCCACGGAGGAGCAAGTTTTACCATTAACACACCTCAAGTGAAGAAAAAAGCTATCGAGATACTAAATGGCAGTATATGTTTGTAGAGCAGAAATGAAGTTTGCTCAGGCTACATTTGGATTGTACTGGAGTGATGGAAGCAAACGGTCAACGCAATTGACCCACAGATTGGCACAGGTGGTATGGTACTGATGAACACCATACACCAGACCTTGTGAGAGGGGCTCATCTCCATCCTGAGGCACCAGAGCCAGGCAAACTCCACAGTGCACGCCACCATCCACTGCCTTCCTAACACCCTCACATGACCTCAAATCCAAATTGTAATCCACTTCCTGAAAGAAAAATGCATTTGCCATGAGAAAATGATTTTCTGATTTACAACTCAAATGCAGCCACAGAAATTCCAATCAGCCAATTATCTAACGTCAATCAATGCATGCCATGAGAATGTGAGCCTACAGGGACATGTTCACCAACTTTTTAGCCTGTAAATAATTGATTATATATATATCTATTAGATTAACAGAATTGATTTCAGTCAGTTGTCCCCCACTGACACACTATAGTCAATTACAGTTGGTTACCTGGTTACAGACACATTACGTAGTTTTAAGATTAAGTGAACTTAATTTCCTGTCCTTTTATGCATGTGGAAAAACAAATTTACCAACAATTTCAACTCCACCTACATAGTAGGAGTGAGAGAGCCTCAAAATTAATATTTATATAGCATACATTTATCATTTAACCTTTGTGCCAGATCACTACACTGGAACACAATCCCAGCATTAGAGAGCACGAAAAGAAATTTTTAACACCCTGTGCATAGCTTGTTTTTAGGATAAGCTGAAGAGAATAAGTTCACAGGCATAAAATCTTTCTCTCTTGGATCCTTCTTAGTGGGGCATCAGACCTTTTCTCGACAAAGAGGGCGAGGTAACCTCTCGGTTGCATCAACAGTCCCTATCACAGTGTGTCTGTGGTCAAATTTGTTTATAGTATGCAGTGGATTTGCAAAATAATTTTTTTTTTCAAAATCCACAAATATAATCAAAGAAATGAATTTTATGCAATTCACATATGGGCATATGCAATTTTTAAAACAAAGTTCTATCAACAATATTAACTAAGATCTCTAAGGAAGCTTAGGAGAAAAATCTTATATTATACTGGAAATATAGCATATATCACAAATAAGTACATTGAGACCATTGTACTTGTAACTACCTTTGTATGTACAAAAAACTTTTGGAAATACCTTGGTGTGATTTCAGCACTTGATACAAGAACATCATTAATAATAGGGTAGAATTTAATTTTAAAATGGTATAAGGTCAGCAAAATGTTGGGAATCCATTTTTGAAATAATATTACTTGAGTTTCTGAAAATGATTTTTAAAAAAAATGTAATGGACAAATTCTGTGAAAGGTGCTGATAGAGTGACGAAGGGTCATTTAATAGCCACCCAGGAGGTGAGGAAAGTGTTTGATGCCCTGCACAGTTGGGTTGAGACAGGAAGAAAATATACCTGCTATAGTTTGAATCTGGCTAAGGCACAGTGACCAATATATTTATCATTCACACTGAGTGGATGGAATTTTAATGACCAAAAAATGGTTGTTTGGACTGAGGGGATAATATCTGAATGACCAATACACCATTTGGAGCAAAAGGGTTAACATCATAAAAACTATTAACTATTCAAACCTTCTCATCTCAAAAATATGACTTACTATGTAGCTAAGGATTGAGATCATAGTTAGTTCACACATTCTATCAAAAATGATTCATAGGAATGAGTGTGGCATTGCTAAATAAACATAGTAAAAACAAGTAAAATCATTTATTGAGCCAAACAATTGAACAATATTCAAAATAGAAGTCAATTTTATTGAATTTAAAAGGCTCTGGATATTAATGCATTATGCCCAGTAAGAGACTCATTGCATTCAAATGAAATTTGAATGTGCTCACAGTAAGCTCCATGCCATATAAATGCTATTGGTATTTTAGAGCTACCATGGACCCACAATAGGAAGAATTTTGGAGGTTGGTTTGATGTACTAATTACATTTGCACAAACACTGTATATTTAATCTTAACTTAAGTCTACTTCTTATTTAATATTTCACCTTTAATGGTAAACAATGCTATTTCCTTCTTAATATATATCCACTTTTCTAACCACAAAAATTCTATATACCAATTTATAAGACTGGGTATTCCCTCCTATGAATAAAATAAAAATATCCTCTACCAAGCACTTGCTGAAGAGCTCGATTTCTCAACTCTTTCTTTTGTTATTCCTCACACCAAATCACTAGCCATTTCTTTTGAGGTTTATCCAAGGATTAATTTGAAAGTGAGATCAAAAACCCCTGGGGTTCAAAGACATCTCTTGAGCACAAAAGTAAGCCCAAAAAATGTAAATGGCAAAGGAAAAAGGAATTTCATTCTAATCTTGTTCATTTTTTAGCTCAATAATCTGTGAAACTGGTGATTTAAAATATGTATTTAATTGACATCACAGTCAATTTAATGACCTAATAGCCATGGCAAAGAATAAGACTAAAGAAAATTTCCAGGGCTATAGCTGATTTAATAGTTTCCAGATTTATCCCAAATAATAAAATTTCTATGTAAAAATAGTTTTTATTGAAATTTTAAAAAAGCAGAAAAGGAATAAAAACTCAAGAGAACAAGTGTCATGTGTGGCTCACCTAAAAAACGAGCTACAATGAATGATTTGACTTGTAAATCAGCAATGAGATTAGGGCACAGGCTAATTCTAGGAGGAGAGGGTTGTTCTATTGGCCATTACACACAATGGTCATTCTGTTTCGTTGGTTGGTGTAAAGTGGTATTAAAAGTGGCCAACGTGATGCTAATAAAATTATGTTTGAATACTGGCCTCCCCCAATGCCCTGAAAAAAAAATTCATCTCAAATAATGAAAGGTTCAGTAAGTATGAATGCTTGGAATCAAGGTTCCATTGTAAACTCATTAAATCCCAACAATTCAAGTTCTAAAATAAAAATTAATCCAACCTATTCCAAAAATATTTATTGAATATTTTGGTGTAGTTCTGCATAAAATACACAGGATTTTAATATACTAAATTCTTAAGTGCATTATGATTTAAAAGTTAGTACTTGTTTTGGTATCATAATCCATTTTTTTAACATTTCATTTTCAAAAGATTAAATGGAATTTATATTTATGACTTTTAAATATTGACACAAGAATTATATACAACAAGATAATGTTAGATTAGCTATGTTAGAATTGGCTAGATGTCCTAAATGCATATAACAGAGTGCATAATCCTTGAAACGAGAATATTTATTAAACATATAAGTGTACAAGAGCATATTTAAAAGTTACTTTTCATATTAAATCAGATTAATATGATAAGAGAGTAAAATCTTTCAAATTCTGTGCTATAATTTTAAACGGATTAGAATAATCTCATAAACATTACTATCCTACAATACTCCTGTCTGTACTGTTATTAAACTGAAAACCTAATTAGATAGCATATACAATGCTGGAGAAAAGGTTTCATTACTGCAATTTAAACAATGTTACAGTTATTAATAAGCTGATTGGGAGCTAGCTGTCACTTATTAAGTTACTTTAAATTGCACACCATACACTATGCTAACATCACAACATAGCAGGCAACTTATAAAAGGCTGTCCTAAGTACTGAAGAACTAATGCAGCATATGAATGGATACATAAATAAGCAAAAGCCTCTCATTCCTACATCAGAAAATGCTAACCCCCTTACCTTCAAATCATCTCCTTTCTGGAATTCCCAAATATGCTCACAAGAAGATAATGAGAGCAAGAGAAAGAAAGAGACAGACAAGAGAAGAGTGGAATAAGGATGTCCACTTGACAAAAACACCAAAGAAGTTAGAAACATCAATGTACCTACAGAGATTTACAAATCCTACATCCAAAGAAGAGTATGAGAAAAAACTTCAACAATTGCAATGAATTTAGTGGTCAATCTACAACGTACTTCACACCTGGGAACTAAGTCAACTACTACACCCATATTTTATCATGTTCTTAGAGGAAATGGTTATTAAACAGGAATATATACTACTACTCATTATTCCTCATGTCATTGAAGAAGTTAAAATACAAAAGCCAAATTAAGGAAGATATGAGTACAATATAGTAATATTTATCAAATCATAAATAGGACACATTTTGAACCATTTAAGTTGGATTTATATTACCAAAGCCATCAAATTAAATCTTTGGTTATTATAATTGGTGGGGCATTACCAAAGTAACTAATGAAGCACACTACATAATATATGTTATGCCACATTAATATATAGCAAAATATATCTGATTCAAATGAAATATAACATTTAACTTCATGAATTCTAAAATTCAATAATTAATTAACTAACCATAGAATTATAGTTTAGTATATGTTTGACATAAAATATGAAAAAAATACAAGGAAATACCTCAAAAACTATACTTTATGCAACTTCATTTCTTGAAAAAATTTATTTAAAAGTTTCCTAAACAAAATAATGTATTCTGACTCTTCCTTCTCTACATAGGTACTCCATTAAATATATGAAAGAATAGTCTTAATAATTTATGAAAACCTAAATATTGTAAACTACATTAAA
Source organism: Rhinocypha anisoptera (assembly GCA_011762765.2). Lineage (NCBI taxonomy): Eukaryota > Metazoa > Arthropoda > Insecta > Odonata > Chlorocyphidae > Rhinocypha > Rhinocypha anisoptera. Next base: position 2,768,681 of record WURS02000015.1, on the reverse strand, counting down.
TTTTAAGGTTGAACAATTCCCATAATGATAGAAACATTAATATAAGAATAATATAATGTGTTAACTATATAGAAAAGTATACAAAGTTTACAGCCTTTAAAAACAACTCACTAACAATAAAAAACATTTCAGAAAATTAAGTTTATAAATATGAAGCAACACTCATCTTAGAGATGGTTTATGGATGTATGCATAGGCAAATCATAATTGTCAAGCATCAATGAAATAAAAGGCACATATGAAATTAAAATTATGTTAAATATATTAATGAAATAATTAAAGGTAAAAAATGAAAGACTTCTTCAATTGGTCCCACTTTCATACTATTTTTTTGGCAGCAGCTATTACAATTATTGGGGCTATAGCAGAACACCAAGGAGAGTCCTATAGTACAAAATGATTGTGCCTCCAAAATTAAATTATTAGCATGTAGAAAATGAATATTAGTATTAATCTTGTGAAAGCCATTTCCTACTTACTGTCTTCCATTTTCTATAACCATTAACATTAGTCCCTCATTGCTACAATGATCTGATTACGATTAACTTCCTTACTTGTAGAGATTTGCATGGTGCAATTTATAGTTATGCAGATTTGTGATTACATAGCATCAATATATGTAACAAAGTAATTTGACGTTCCTAAACTATTTGCATGCATCACAAGCGTCTATCAAGCATCTCTGTATATATGTATCACTTTAAAGGAGACTCCCATTCTCCAAAGAGGGGACACAACTATGATCATGTAGCATATAGTGTTCCCACTGTTTTTCCTTAATTCAAGTGGAACCATTTAACATATGCTAGAAGATTAGTTTGTATGCATCTTGAATTTTCAGTTTGGGTATCCATAATGCCTGGTAAGCATGTCAGTGGTAGGATTTTAAGTGGCATAATGAAAATTAAATTCAACTAAATGGAATATTCAGAACAAATAATCACACAAGTTCAAGACTAGAAGTGTTCCATATGTGTTGGTGGTTTTCCCTTCCCCAAAATGATTCCCAATAATTTTTGAGCAGGTAACAGTGCTTTGGGATATCAAAACTGTTATGACACCTTTGAAAGTCAATCACATATTTTGCTTCCCATAAATAAATGATTGCACAGTAATTATTACTATGAATGTGAATGCCTTGCAAAGAAATTTTTTTAATTCATCAACTTTATGGTTGATGAATACATAAATGTGGTGACCACAACCATTAAACTGTGGGGATTTAAAAGACCATAATGATAATTGGTTTTTCTTAAGATGACTGAATACTTTAATTACTTAATAATCGAAAATTAACTCATAAGATGAATATTCTTCACTATTAATATCACTAACACTAGTTTCAAGTTTGCTAAGTAGTATTCACTCTGAGGAGGATCTCTTCATTAAGTAACGTTGAGTTTACAACTGTTATTTCCAAAGGCATATTCAAAGCTGCCTCCAAGAAATAGGTACCAAATTTTAAAAAAAATTCTCTTATAAGTTTAAACCCTGACTAAAGGAATTCATGTATAAAAATATATTAAATAAAAGTTAGTTCTTGGATCTTTAACAGAATGATGCTGTAATCAGAAGGACACTATTGAGGCCAAACCTAAGCCTTCAATATATTTACTTTAATATGTTTTCATATGCACCTTTTCACTGAATGTAATAAGCAATGGCCTTACTCATTGAATATAAAACACCTGTCCCATGTGACTTCAAATGTATTTTGGCTTTCAACCTGTTACAAGAAACTGACTATATTACAATCCATTCATATGAGATACAAGGAGGTATCAACTCAAGTAAAATAACGAAAGGGAGGTTCAAAAAATAAATATAAAATATCCATTTCTTGGGAAACATACACATTAGTAATAGACACACTAGGCTTCATCAGCTGATAGATTGCATCGTAGCAGATGCATAGATGATGCATCCTATCAGCTGATGAAGCGGATAATAAACTTGTTGAGGGAGTCAAGGTTAATAGGAGCAAAAAATAGGAATAAGTACAGGGAAAAACAACAACATATTATCATGAAGCAGTGCAAAACAAGTGTTAAAAGTTTTATGCAAAAAAGTTCTGTAATGATATTTTTACATTGAAAGAAGATATTAAATGGCTCAAAAAAGGGCATATCTTGGCCATGAATTAAGTCTTTCAACTCCCATGAAAAGATGGGAAAGGTAACAAAGCAGAGCTGGCACTAGAGATAGTTAATAAGAAGTTTTATGTTAGATAGGATTAAAACTGGTTACTCTTCTGTACAATATATTGTGGACACGTTACCAGTTCTATACATTCATAACATATTATAACACTAAACCAAAAGATTAATAAAACTTTCTACTTCACTGGTTAAGCTCAATACCTATTTTGCATTATTAATTTGTGGTGTACTTGGGGAAGTGAACATAAGGATTCATATGGAATTACGAAGCGTTAGTAGAGGCAATTATTACAGAGTGAATAAATTTCTTGGCATGTAGTGGAACTGTACTCTTGGTTTTTCGCACTCGCTACTTTTGGTTAGCATATAAACTTGATTCTTGTTCCAGAATTTCATTAATTTACATAATTTAAAATGTATGAACTAACTTTAATCCTTGTGGTGCCTTATGTGTATCCTGTACTATAGGCTTTGCTGAAATTCATAATAAAGGAAGAACGTCATATTCTTTCATTGCTTTGCTGAACCTTACACAAAGTTATTTATTCAAATAAAATTATTAGTATTAGTAGTAGAGATTGTGCCAATTGGGCTGTCTATACTGCGATGCTTTGTCATGGTTTTATCTTTGTGGAAATCAAGTGAGAGATAAAGGGATAACCTAACCTAGCAGTGCAGGAATCTTAGTTTTATCTGGGTATTCTTATCAGCCAATATAGCATAGAACCTTTTAAGCACCCGGGGTAAATGCTATGTAATCCACCAATCTTTTTCAAATTAGGAATGCATTTCAAAATAATACAAAATGAAATATAAATGCAAGCTTTAGAGTTAGGTGATAATAAAAGGAATAGCACCACCAAAGGTTGAACAATTATCTCAGCTGGATGCATCATTACTCCAAATATTGTTTCCAATTCAAACAGAATAGGTCAAATAGGAAGTAATTTGTTACAAAGATAGAGGTTAATAAAATCATAGTAAAATGTACAGAAAACAGTAAATGAATATACATGCAGCAAATTAAAAATGCTTATTCTCTGGAAAACATCCAGTTGCGAGTAATGCTCATTAAGCAATAAATAACAAAGAATGAAAGGGCAATCATTTCCTAATATTAGCTAGTAGAAACAACCAAAGCTGCTATACTCATCTAAATACACCAAATTAATATTAAATGAGTATGATGAGATTGAAAAGGCAGTACATATAATATTTTATGGGTGAAATAAAAAACACAAATTAAGAAAAGAATTTGAAAAATACTATTGTATCTATTAGCATATTTTATGGATATGAAATTTCTGGAATAATTTAAGAGGGTACTTATTTAAGTAATAGAAATTAATTAGGAACCATCAGAAAATTAATTTACACAACAATTCAATTGTCCATTGCTTATTGTAAAATGCTCTATGAAACAAAAATCTAGATTCTCTGTGTAGAAGATACATAGGCTTTCATACAAGCAAATAATGTGATTTTAGCAATCATTATATGGATATGAAAAATCTATTTTTTAACGGTTTCAGGTATTAAGAATAGTTTACTAAACAAATGAGGCAATAATTTTATAAGATTTGCTACAAGTAATACTCATTCAGTGCAATTTATTATGATGGGCTTCACCTTTATGAATATTACATTTGTGAAATATTAAATAACATTCTCAAAAACCTGCCTATAACTGACGAATACCAATCTTCATCATTCTGCAAAAAAAAATGATTTTTCATTCATAGTCATGAGTAAATTTTTTTGACTTGGCATAAAGCCCCTCCCATTCCTACAATGTGTTCTGCTGCTCTTTACAACAACTTTTACAATTTTTAGTCATCTCAAACAATTTTTCCTTCTTTCCTCATCAACCGCCTTTGCAAGTACACTAATGTTTTTCCTAATCACTCAACCTCTTCCCCTGGCACACATATCATCAGTGATCCTACCCTGACCTCTCTCAACATGTCAAATTTGTCTCCCTACTGCTCTGCCCTATTCCATTATGCCATGCTAATTATGACAACCTAGAAATTAATTCATTGGCTTCTGGCTTGCTTTAGGCCTTCTCTTTGCCTTTAACACCACAGCCACAAACTATAAAATGCTATGAACTATTTCTAATCCGAAACCAAATCCATGACCACAATTACAACCTATGAATTGTAAATGAAGCAATGACATTACTTCACTGGAAGAAGCAATTTTGACTACCTGGAAAACAAATTTTCTAGCTGTGGAAAACAAAACAAGAAATATATTAAACCAGGACAACTCAAGTCTTGGACACCTAAAAATTATCTGGAAAAACAAACACAAGGTCCTGATTGCAAGTCAACAGTAGTAATAGTAGTCTTTTTGTTTATAGGGTGTAACAATGGCTATAGTCATTTAGTACCTCTTCAAATCATGGAAAAAACCATATGAGAGTCACACAACAACTTAGGTGGGACTTAAACCAGCAACCTTTGGGTTAGCCTGCAAGCATACTATCCAGTTAACCTGGTCAGTGATTTCAAATTAGGCATATACAAAATGGACATCTGGCCATCACGACATATGGACCAAAAATGAAGACTGAAACAGCACACTCCAAAAGATTAGTGAGAATGACAGAAATGCAGGCAATACAGATGATAACAGGAAACACACTACTGGTTAGGAAAAAACATCAAAATTAGTCAGTAGACAAACATAGTGATGCCATCAAACTGACAAGAGAATGGAGAAGATACTGGGATGCACACATTGGCAGAATGACAGAAGACCGACTGGCCCCATATTATAAGAGATAGCATTCTCCAGAAAAAGGATCAACAGAAAGATCACCAGAAAGATGGACAGAAAATTGGCAGCCCAGTTCCCAAAATCAGGACTAATTTTCAGTTAAAAATGGCCAACTAGCCTATCATAAAAAGACAAAGGCTTTAGGAAACTTGAAAAAAGGTGGACATAAAGCTATAGATTCAGAAAATATGAAAGAAAAATTTTGAACCTGAAAATGACCAATGACAAGATGTGATCTTTTTTACTTCTAAGACAAGGCAATACAGGTCTGCTCCTGGGTATTTACCATAAAGTTTGGAATGACACAAGGGTCATTTATATTTCTATAATACATAATCAGTTTAAAGAAATTAACTCAAAAGTTAATTAAATTAATATCAATTTCTGGGAATAAGATACTAAAACTGTTAAAAATAAATTCTTGATCGGAGAGCCAACATGCAAATATCCTGTGTAAGACTTGGATGAAAACATTTTCCAACTAAAAAAATCTCTATTTAAAAATTAAAATGTGTGTTTATTACCAACATTGCATTTAACTCAAGGATATTTAAACCTTTCACATTATAAAATAATCGGATGGTTTGACCTATTTAAGGAATGTATAGAGAAATCTGAATCAAATTTCATGAGGATGGTACATATCGAAGCAGTACTGAGAGAAATTCAAGATAACTACATGAAAGTTATTCTTTTTTGTGCAAATGAACACAGCCACAGGATGCACAAAAGCAACCAGTTAGTACAATCAAGTGCACTAGAATCATTCGAGATTTGGAAATCCCTAACAAAAGAAAGTGGCATGCAATGACAATCTAGAAAGTAACTACTGTTTCTAGAAGGTGAGTCTTAAAGTGGTGATGCAGCTAAAGACCATCTTCACAAGTTTTTTATGCATAAAAGTTGTAACTTCCCTTTTTTTGTAAAATTACTTTTCCAAATTTTTCTTTCCATTTGGACAGTTTTAGGACCAGCCTTTTATGGTTCTAATATTGACAAAATGTTTCACCTTTTTTTCCCATGTTTTCAAGTTCAACACTATATTTTAATTCACCTTCTATTTGATGATTTGCCAATAAATCTGAGACAATAGCAAAAACAGAATGTTTTTGCTATTCCACAAGAGGTATAATTATTACAAAACTAGTTTCACTATACAAGAATTTTCAAGACTGGAGATGTCCTGAAGAGGCTATGGTGTAGTGAAATGAGTTAATCAATAAATACCAGTTGCACAAACATAAGGAAATCCAGATTATCTGGAACTCTGCAAGAAAAAAAATGAATGCAAGATCGACTAGCTTTACATTATGTCTGCAGGTTTCCAAAATTCTGAGATTTTACTTGGATAATTTCAGATGATACCAGCTCTTTGGCCTGCTTGGATGTAACATATTCACAAAGTTAAGTTTCAAATTTGTTGTTCATTCCTTTTTGAGGTTCTGAAAATAGTCTCCTTGTTGCAAGTGTAAAAATCTTATTTAACTTTTCTTGTAAACGCTGCAGGGTAATGAGCTCTTTTCTCTGGCATTGCAAAAATCTTAAGGATGTCCTTGTGACTGAATTGATCCATCTAAGCAAATGAAAACTAAGACACATTCACAATGTTGATCTGAATCCAATGCACCAACATTGTTACACTTTATAGCATGATGGCATTGAGGCTTTTTTACAAACAAATGACAGCAAATTGCAACCAGTCATTTAAACATTTAGTGAGTTGAGATAACGTAGATGAAACTCAATTGAAAAGAATTTCATCATACATGTACCTACACTGCTAAATGGTAAATAAATATGTAGGTCATGCAATTCAATTGAAGTCGAAATTTTGCTTCTGACTGTAAGATGTAAGATTGTAACCTCTTTGGAAATCCAGAAGAGAAAAAAACATCATGTCATATTTGTGCAAAAACAGTATATCTCCTGTGGAATGCAAAGCCATTAAATATTCCATTTTTCTATTACCATAATGGAATTCTTAAAGGTCTCACTCATTAAGTATCTTCCAATAATTTTAGCCTCAAAACTAACAGATATATGATGGCCCATACCATAGTATAAACCATCCCCATCTGAAAATCACAAATATTATACATTCTCACTGGACTGAGGGAACTTACTGCTACCCAAACATATAACAAAGGAGGGACTACAGAACATTTTTATGCTCGTACCACTTAGAATGGGTGAAGGCAGCCACAACCTGTCAAGTGGTCTGATGGTTATGGACATGTCAAAATTTTCAAAAGGAAGATACAGTGAAAGAAGAAATGAGAATGTGCAAACAACAAGCAGTCAACTGATTTTCAGTTGTATTTTCAAAATAATTCTCAGTGGATATTTCCACTACATAATAAACTGATCATATTGCATTGAATAAAATTTGGAAGAAAGTAAGAAGAATATTTGGAAGAATATTATGTCAAACTCCTTATTGTGATCTTTTACATAAAATCATAACTTATGAAAGACAGCACAGATTAAAATAACATTGCATACAGCAATTTAAAAGGCTTATAAAATAAGAACTCCAACTATAGTCAATGACATTTAACAATGATAACAAATGATATAATCCAAAACCCATAATCAATAAACATGAATAAGAAATTAAATTTAATAAACAAATTCATGAAAGATGGCAGCAGAATATAGATTGATTGATGGTTTTTTTAAAAATAACTTTTATAATTCCACAAATAAAAGTTATTTTTTAAAAAACCATCAATCTATCATGGATTTCCACAAGGT
>WURS02000015.1:2750280-2760884 GCA_011762765.2 Rhinocypha anisoptera | reverse complement strand
ATAAAAGTTATTTTTTAAAAAACCATCAATCTATCATGGATTTCCACAAGGTGACGGCCTCCACAGTGAACTTTGTAGAATATAGATTTTTCATAAGGAGACACCTTTTAAAAAACCTATACACATCACGTGTGAACACTAGATAAACCACTTATAATGAATTTATTTAGTTTTGATCAATAAAAAAGATGGCAATAGGAACTTGTACCATTGAAATAATCCATCAACAAAAATATAATGAGCCTTCATATTGCATCATTTTATTATTAATTAATTTCAAATAAAATTACTAAAATTGACATGGGAATCTGGAAAAAGTTTAATTCTTTTAGTAGTAGTATTTGTGTTTAAAGAGTGCATTGATGGCTATGGTCATTCAGTAACCCTTCACAATTAAGAAAAAACCCAATTGGACAAACAAAATACCCATGCCCTGGACTCAAACCCATGGCCTTTGGGTTAGCTCCTAGGATTCTATTTAAAGCTCTTTCCAGTAGTGGCGAAAGAGGTTTATATAGAATCGATAAGTCCTTTTCAAGTGTCTTTTTATGATAATTCACTAAAAATACCCATCAAACAAAATGGAGAAGGGAGGAGGGTGGGGAAGGGGTTTAGCTCCCATAACCAGTCATTGTTCGGTGTCACTATCCCTTTTTATTCCAGCATCCTCAGTTTGCACTAAAGCAATGTTCACTCAAAAATACAATTTTTTAAGATCAATTGCTTTCACTTTGGGGAATTTCAAACAAGAGGTTATTTTCTATTTGATATAGAGTATCCACAGAATGGAACCAGTTAAAATAATTAACTCATTTATTAATCATACTTTAAAGTTAGCAATACTCTTTAGTGTTCCAAATGGCCAAGAACTCAAAAAATGCTATCTCAGTTGGGTAAGAATATCAAGATCTCTAGTACTACTTGCTTCTTCTTTCAACTTTATCCATTTCTAGGAGAGAGACAAGTAGCTAGATACCCATTTAATGACTATTTAAAGTTACAACGTTATCTGGATAATTCAATTTCATTTGATACAGTTTATCCTTACTATATGTACTTTCCACTATTCCTGATTGTGCCTATTCTTCACAAACTACAATACTGCTGTAGTTATCCAACAAATGATAATACACATAAATTCTCACAACATCTATACAGCCTATCAGCCTTGTTATAGTAAATTTATAATGCCCCTCTTTAAGTGCTTAAGTTCCTTCAGCAACATTGTAAATATGGCACACATTCAAGTGCTATTCAGGTAAACATAACCACAAATAAGAAAAAAATATAGTTTTTAAAAGTTTGACAAAGAAAAACTAAAGCAATCATTGCTTTAATGCTAAAGTTGCTTCAGACTTCTTACTTTGAAATGACTTCAAATTAAACCAATCATTACTAACTACACAGGTATCAAGATATTCAAGGATCATTAATCCATTCCTAATTCATTAAGCCAGGAATGGTTTTAAATATAAGTCTGACTATGATGGCTTGCACATCATTTAGTTTTCACAAGAATTTTTTTACTAAAATACTTTGTAATGTGTAACCAATAAGGCTGTGAAGTTGTTCCCTTACTACCTTATAAGACAAAATGAAATCCCATTAGTATAGCTTTGAATGGTCATTTTGTTTCACATTTGTGGGTATTATACCATATTTATACCAGAACAAACCATAATAACCTGCAGCAATAAAATTAACTATCACAGCACTGAGGAAATATCACTAAATTGTCTCCTTAATCAATAAAAATATGTATATACAAAGGATGGAACGACAAACTGGAAGCCCTCCTTCAGCATGCAAGTCATAGGAAATTAAAAATATTCTTTAAAGCAACATATCACATCACAGATAAGAAACAATTGACCCCATAATTTTATCTGAACATCAGTATCCATGGACAGACATAGTATGATGGCAACTGATTAGTGGGAAAGGACGAAGTAGAGGCAATGATTTTTTAACTTCTCAGTAGTAAACCCTCACCATGATGCCACTTTTCTCATAAAATGGCATGAGTCCTTCCCAAACTGCTCCTATGTCATCAAGAAGGTTGTCCAGCTGAGTATCCCTTCGGTCAAGTTGTTGGTAGGAAGCAGCAATTCGCCTTGAAACCCAATACACCTCTAAAAGATCTAAAGAGAAAGAGTAAAGAGATCATGAATGAGTAAACTTGCAACAGATTGCAGGATCACAAAAACATGTTGACCTATATACCAGTTTTAAAAATTATAAAGATATTTTAGCTACAACATAAGTGTCTGTCACAAAATCATGTTTATCAAAATGCTTTTATTGACAACCTAGGAAAAATAAATATATCTGAAATAAAAAACACTTAAATAACATATACTATCAAAAAGATATTTTCATTGCCCCTATACTCACTGGAAAGATAATCTTCACCCTCCTCAGTTGAAACCACTTCTTCAATAACTTCTCCAGATGAGATAGATGAAAAGATCAATAATGCAGACTGAAGAAGAGAAAGGCAACTTGCCAGGCATCTTCGCCATTCATATGCATGCTGACCAGCAGACTAAGAAAGTGAATGAAAACATAAGAATTTTGTACAATTGGTAGTTGAGGTCTATAAATGGATTTGTATTTAAAAATGAATGCAATGAAATTTTAACCTTTATAAAAGTAGGCAGGTGACTGTATCATACAAAATTTCTATCAACCTATTCTGATATAAGACATCAAAGGATAATTTATGATAAGGCTACTATGAACTCATTTGCAAATTTCTGAAAAGGCTCCATGATGGAGCACCTCTACACTAATGTTCTTTGTTTTTTCTCTTTCTACGACATCTGTAGCATTTTATAACACCTATTTTATATCACATTCAAAATTTAACATGATTTATACAACTGTCGGAAACTAATTGTATTTCAATATAAAATGGAGCTAAGCATATGCACTACAAGATTAAACATTCTTTGGTGTACACTTCATATTAATATTACATAAAATGACTTTGGTCATATGAAATCAACTCCTCACATGGAAAAAATAACATTAATAACTTCTTAGCTGATTTGAAATCCTGATATACTTCAAGTTTGTCTTTTTTCAAAACATTAAAACTCTAAAACCAAATTATCATACTGTAAAATGTATACTTTTACAATCAGATTTGTTTTAATGCTTATGTACGGTGTAGTCTCAATTAGGTGCTAATTTGGCAAACGGCCCTAATATTATATATCTGAGTGAGCACTGGCTTAAAGATGAAGAATTAAAAGTTACATCATATATGATAGTATCTAATCCTGTGGGCTGGATTAGACATGTAGTTAGTGTGTCCACCTGTGTCCAAAGGTTGCGGGTTCGAATCCCACTCAGGGTATGGATGTTTTAATAGTGATTGTAGAAAGAATAAATGTACAAGAGCAACTCATGGTCTTCATTTTTGCCTAATAAAAGACAGTATTAGAATTAGTATTACATTTTGATAATGAATAATGTACCAATCTCTGGTGTGCCCCTTATGTATCAGTACAAGTGCTGTATCAGTTTGGGTATATAAAAATGTATTACTATTATTTTTCCTTATCATGTATCAAATTATCAAAACATGAACTAAAAATTTTCCTGATTAAAAGTTAATTCACTGATTCTGAACTAAAATTTATCTTCTATGAGGAATGCGCACAATCTACTACATTTACTATTGGAACTTGTTAATTTAAAAAAAAAAACAATTATTTTAGCCTTGAGGACCTCTTAGGACTAAATTTAGGGAAAAATTAATCTACCTCAAGACAACGTATAACCCTTTTCAACCACGGCACTTGGTTATCCATGGCCAACTTTTTGAATTTTACCTTTCTCAACCATGGGTATTTCGATTACATATGCACGGTTTTGACCAATCACTTAAAATTGTATCAAGTAAGTCAATATTTTTAGATGGTTAATTCATTATTAGCCATGTTCTTATATAATCTAAGCAGTGTGATGCACAAAATGTTTATGTTAGGAATTAACCCTCAACCTTGGTCATCAATTCTAAAACTATTTTAGAGCAAGACAAAGCAAGTGCATTTAGTTCCAATATTTCAACACATATGGAAGTAAACCTGATTTTAACTTTTTCAAGAAGAAAACTGGCTATTGTATACCATTATCAAAGAGTGGGATGGAATATTTTTGTCTATATACAAATGTAAGGTTGCACAAAGTTTTACTATAGTTTGGTGGAAACTGAAACAAAAACCCCAATTTACAATATACTTAGTGGTTTTCCTACCCCGGTTTGGTAACCATGGGGTTTTTCATGAATGTATCCCCTCTAGTTGACATGGGATAAAAACAATATTGAGGAAACTAATTTTGAAATGAAATGGAAGAATCAAACACAAGGTAAAACACACGTTGAAATATTGGACATGCTGTAAGAGTTAATGAGTAAAGCAGAGTAAATAAGATACATATAGGGAAATATATTTAGACCTCACCTTTGAGGATTCCCACTGATCCAGACTACACTTTTCACCACCTACTGGAGAGCAGTAATTTCTCCTGGCATCTCCGCTAGCAATCCCTCCATCACCCTCCTCCCCACTGGAACCCGAACCCTCACCCTCACCCACACCAAGCATTGAGAACCCCTTCAGGTCAAGGCTGGGCAGTGAACCTGTCCTCCCTCGCCCACCTAGGTTGCCCTCCCCTTCCATGGTTACAGCATTGATCGAACGTGAGTCGGGGGAGGCTTCTCCTGTACCAATGCTTCCCTCTCCCCTCCTGTCACCACCCAGCCATCCTCCATCTATGCGTAGGGAGTCTATCGCCTCGTCCCTATCGCCTCCCACAAAGTCCCCAAAGTCATCTTCATTCCCAGCAATTGTCTCATTGTTGTTGATCTCACGGTTGGGGGGAGGTTCCACCTCAAAGGCGGAGAAATCTGCACTCCAGTCAGTGGCATTTACAGGCTGAGGGTCCGCGACAGCACTAGTGATAATCCTGAAAGGATCATCTGATGTTTCGCTCTCCTTGTTCGACACACTCTCTCTGGCTATCTCCCCGAAGGAATCCTCACTGACTGGGGCGGCAGGTGTCCCACGAGCCGAGAGGAAATCACCAAAATCATCGTCATCATCTTCTTCATCTTCCTCTTTGGCTGGTGCATTCTGTGGGGGATTGATTTCTGCAGCCAATTCTCGTAAAGCACTGTATCGATCTTCCTCTACGGGTGCATTTGATGAGGTAACTTTCGCCTCGGGAGCTGTTTTGGCTTGGGTATCGGCATCACTTTCCTTCTTTGGTATATCAGAGGGGGAATTAGGAAACTGAAGTGAATTAACCCAGCTATCTAGACCACTTAAAGAAGTCTCCTGGCTACCACTTCCTTTACTATCCTTTGGTATAGAAAATATATCACCAGCAGGGGCTTCTGACCTTATGGCGCTTTCTCTCAACACTTCAGTTTTGAAAGGAGGACGGACGGTGCACCTCGGGAACAAATCGTCTAACATCTCATTTTCTTGTTCGGTGAACTTTCTCGATGAGCCACCTTCACTGCTATCTGAAGGAGGAGGACCCGACCTGAATTCACAGAAATCATCATAGTCATCTTCTTCTGAAGGATCTGTACTTTTGGAAGATATACTTTGATTTAATGTTTTAGGAGCTCCCAAAGTGTGGTTAGCAAGTCTACTTCCAATCCCCCGTCTTTCACTCAAAGACCTCGAAGACATAACTGGAGAAGACTCAGCAGAAAGGAGCCGATTTCCTTGTGCTGGTACAGCCAAAGGAGCTGGTGATATGACTGAGTTTTGCTGATCAGAATTCACAGACGAAGGCTTCTCACTATTATCAAAAGTACATGCAGGAGTAAATGCACTGGAAGAAGGCTGTTTTGCAGTAGAGTCAGGATGCTGTTTACATAAAGGTTCCACGGGATTGTCCGTAACTGTATTTGACGCACTCTGAAATTCAGTGAAGTCATCCCAGTCATCATCCTGGGTCACTTTAGAGTTATTCTGAGGTATCTGGGGTGATGGTGCAGGAGAAACAGATGGTAGGATGGGTGCATTCAGATCTGCTCGAGTCGTGGCAGGAAATACTGGAATGGATGGAGTTATGACAGCAGCTGTGACTTCTAGGGCTGGAGGACGTTTTGGGACTGGTAGAGTTGAAAGATCCAAATTTGGAGATGGAGGTTGAGTGGCAGCTTCAAGGACAGACAAGTTGCAAAATGGATGGCCATTCTGAAATGAAGTCACCATTACAAATTGAAAATTACAACAGAGGTAGTATGATGAATACTGAAGTGTAATAAATTCTCAAGATTAACAAACAAAATGATGTTATTATATACAAAAACAATTATAAATACTAATGAAAACATTGGCTTTAATAACATTTTAAGGGCAACAGTAATTCTCCACAGTAAAACATACTGGAAGTTGTTATATTGCATTGGAAACCTCTTGAATACTTCAAATAAATCTCATGTTAGTAAATATAAATTCTGAACAGTATATGAAGTACTGTACCTGAGCAAGGGCTATAAGTGCAAGACAGACATTAAGCTCTGGTCTTGTAAGCCTTCCGGGAACAGTGCGATTGCATAGAGCCCAGATGTGGCCCAGCACTTCTCTCTGCAAACCACTGGTTAGCAAGAGAGGGAAGAGGAGTCCTGTGTCTGCCAATCCTGATCCCATTGGGCAACCAACTCCTTCCCATATACGATCATACATTGAAGGAAGAGGAATTCCAGACATACCAGATGCCCACGCTGGAAAACCATGACTTGGAAGAATTGAGCTCACAACAGGATGAATCCCCTGCTAAGGATAAAATAATGGGATTATTTCAGTGAAGCACATTTTCTGCACTAAAAGTACATCAACACTAGAGCACAATAATATATGATTAAGGCAATAGTCTAAATATGTACATGTTATGGTACAATAATACCCTAACAAATGTTCTCAATATGTTTCATAAAATTAAGCAATGAGTTAAATGAGAATAAATCAATTTCCCTCTAATGCTACTTAGAAGGGTCAACTATAACAAGCTCAAGAACTTCCCCCCCCTAAGAAACAAAAAATTCACAGTCCTTTTAAATAAAGGAAACAAGAAATGTTGTTAGCCAAGCCACAACTGTTTCTGTCATAGTCCACACTATGAATATAAAGACGTGCAATTTTTCACAAAATAATTTTTATTACTACCTGGGTTTCTATGTTACTACATCATCATCAGGCCTGTTCCTACCTGTGTTTCAATGTTACTACATCATCATCACCTGATGAAGATTTAGTAGCATTGAAACCCGGGTAATAATAAAAATTATTTTGTGGAAAATTACATCTTTATATTCATAATGATGAAATTCCACCACGTCACACCTGATACTTCACTCTTTATTCACAGTCCACACATACTGTGAATTGTAATTAAACTGCTCTTTTTCCTTATAATGCAATTATGGAAAATTTGAATTATATACTGCAATTCAATACATATTAAGTATTTAGTTTCATATTGCAGTCACAATTGATGAAAATATAAAAAATAAACTTATATTTCTTGTAGACTATAAGATGTACAATCAAACATTGTTTTAATTTTAGAAAATTAATTCCAATAATTTCATTTATTACAATTAAAGGTGAAAGCAAACATTAAACAAATTTTTTGCTATATTCATTTGGGGGTGAAATTTTTAAAAACTGATTATTAATGAAAATCAGCCGCTTTGCTATAATTTACAAAAGTATTTTTTATCAGTGAAAGCACAGTCTCTACCTGATGGGTCAACAAACAGCCTTAAAATTAAGCTGAATGCTTAATCTTTGTGTTATCACTGTGATAATAAAAAAAGTCCCAGTTGAAATATGAATTTCTATATGATGTTTGCCTATTACAGAAGTCAAATCAATGGAAAATAGAGTAATTCCTAAGAGGAAAGAATTATTCCTTAATAGACTCCTAACAATATTTTCTTGAATTTCAGAATTACTTAATACCAGAAAGACTAATTTTACAATTTAATTGTGGAAAAAAGTTTTACATTCATTAGAAGGCATTCAACTGATAATAAGTATGATAATGAAACATTAAATCCTAATTTGACTTTATAATGACATGATGTAAAAATAGACCTACTCAATTAAAAACTCTTATCTCCAAGTTATTTGGGGTAATATGTATTATTATACATAATTTTCCATTTAGTGTTATATTTTAAATGAAGTGTAGTAACTAATACTATGGCCTGATGTGAAAATACAGTATTTTAATGGTAAATTCGTTTAGAATTACATTATCAATAGATAAATTTAAGATCTTCATACTTTCTATATAGAGTCATAGTCCTCTATATATGTGAACATTCTTCTTTTTTCCCCAACCTCTGCTTTGACTAACTAACATAATACCTTCTGATACTCTTCAACATTTGATTACCCTTTAATATATCTGTGGCCCATCTTTCCTGACATCTAATAATATCTCCTAGCAACTCTCCCTCATCCTTAGCCAGCACCACTCTGTCATTTTCTCCAACTTTTTTAATTTCTCCATCCTCCAAACACTAACACCTAGAAATCTTCACTCTATATACTCATATTCTTTCCTCAAAGGCCAAATTTTTTAACCGAACAATGTTCCATATTAAAGATTGCTGTGGTTTACTGTTGCCTGAATGAAGGATTTTTAATGTGACACTTAAATGCAATCACTTAAATGGCTAACCTAATGAGGTCAGATACCTTTGCAGTTGCCTGAGAAACAGTAGCTGAGTAATGGACTCTCTTTCACCTGACCCCTATCCTCTGATTTATCTGGCATAGATGTCGCTGGCAGGATTGAGTCATTTCTCTCAGCAAAACATGCTCTAGGAGTCATCAGAATATAGAAACACTTTCATCATGTCAAAGTGATATTACTAGGAATGGTCAGATAGGATCTGTCGGATCCAAAGAACCATGCATCTTTCATTTCATTCTCTACTAAAATCAGATCCGAGGATATACAGTAAAATCAGACAGGAGATTTAAAATTTTGGCTGCTTAGAAACCAAAGCCCCTAACGAAGGTACTAAGTATAAAACTAACAAATTTTATTTTATTTTTATTATTATTAATAGAAAATACAAATTAATCATTAACAGCTTGAAATATTTTATTATTTTTTGTCTTAGAAATGAAATATCCAAATTTTATGTGAAAACTGTGAATTCAGCAGCTATGAACATCACTGTGGCATTTTCTATTGATCAATGTTTCTGGCTTTGGTTGAGAGAAGGTTGGGTGATAGTAAATTCGAGTTTCATCTCTTACAGAAATGCCTTCCGAAGTATGGGCACATTTTTCACTGGAGCCCAAGAACAACACATGTGCAGTTTGTGTACCGTGGAGTTAAAATATCTAGTGGAAATGGCAAGTCTACTATTCCACCATTAAAGCATCAGTACACAGAGCATGCATTAATTTACAATAAGTGTAAAGAAGAAGAAATTCATTTACAGAAAGTTGCAGAAGTTAATCTCTGGTATTATTTTCAATAATTGTTTCGTTGTAAGATTTTGTTTATTCTGTAAATCTAAAATAAAACAGGATAAGGAAATAAATGAAATTCTGTGCTATAATGAAATGCAAGATCAAGATCTGGACTGGAAACCTGTATTTGCCCACCCCTAGATATTACATGAGTAAGATGGTGAAACCTGCCGCAAAAGCCACCTTTATTCAGTGGTCACCTCCTTAACAGCCACCTTTTTCTGGAACCTTTTTCCAATATGATCCATATAAATGTTCCCTCCTTTCAGCAATCACCTACTTATTTGGTGGACTGAGTGGTGGCCACTTATGACAGGTTTCACCGTATATAAAAACCAAATATTACAAGTATTTTTGGAACATTATAATTGAAAATTCAATCCTTTTAACTGTTGGCTACCTGATATAAACCCCTGCTGCTGGTGTGAAAAATGTCCGAAGACAATTTATCAGCACGGATTTTAAAAAGATTGTTATTCACAGCATTAATTTGCTAAAAGGGGTAAAAGAATCATTTTGTACCATCATACTTTACAAATATAAAATATCTAAAAACAATCTGGCAGAATCAATATGAATAAAAATACAAATATGAAATATAAATTAAAATAGTTTATAAACAATTAATACAAAGTTTATCAAAATAGGCTTTGCAGTTTTATCATAGCCTAAATGGAATGTGTTGGCAGCCAAAATTTAATGCACATTATTATTGCTATTTCTGCAACAAAATGGAATCCCAACAGTTTTAAGTTGTAATGTTGTAAAAATGTTGTATTTTTACAACTATTTGTAGCTAATGTATGAAAAAATAAAATCATAGCCTGTGCTGGCTATTAAAAATTTTAAAAGGACTGATGTGGAATTTCACCATTTGTATGAAGCCCCGCCTGTATTAACCAGGACTGATCATACGAAGGTACGAGGGTGCTTAGATAAGTCAGTGACTTTTTGAATAAAACAAATTTTTTCGGCAAATAAACATTTTATTTTTCTACACAATCACCTTTTAGCTCGATACATTTAGTCCAGCGTTTTTCTAATTTTTTTATTCCCTCCAAATAATAGGTTTTCTCA